>CM054158.1:47140778-47145778 GCA_028751875.1 Rapana venosa | reverse complement strand
GTAATGCAGATTTAGAATCAACACAGAACAAAATCTGCAAAACAGTATTGGGGAAATCAAGCAGAAAGTACAAAGCCATCAAAATAGCAGTAAGTTCAGCAGTAAGATGGAATGATTTTTGCCGATGTGATAGGACTTTTCAACTTTAAAGCTGGAATGATGAATGCTGCCCTGCTTCCTTGTTTTTAAGAAGGGATCCGTCAGTGTATATCTTAAGATGAGAAGGATATGTATCTTCTAGGTGCACTTTTATATAAGAGCCTAGAATAAGCTCATTTTCTTCTTTTTTTAAGAGAGATGGTTGATATCAAAATCTGCTTTCTGAAGTTCCCATGTTGGACAGGGTATTAAAAAGAGGTGTGGATTTTTGCCAGTCTTTAGGATTGATACTTGACTCTTTGAAGATATGGAAGTGTAAGTACTAATAGTGACAAGAAGATATATTTTTAGCTCTATTGGGAAACTTAAGTCCGATCTAATTGAAATTTCCGATGCAATATTGTTTTCAACTGTTGAACTTCTTAAGATATACTTTGAAACGGCTAAGTTACGATAATCCTCTAGAGGTAGTACTCCTATTTCTCTATACGTTCCTAAAGAAGATGCATGAAACGGAACTCCCAAAGCAATCCGGAAAGCTTTACAATCTAAGCTTTGAATTTTGTTCAATAGATATTTGGGGGCACTAAAGAATAATTCTTGACCATATGTTAGTTTAGAGCGGACCAGCGATATTGATAAATGCTTTAGTACTAATGAATCTTGTGCCCATATTTGCCTACTAATTGCCTTTAATACATTCAGACTTCTTCTTGCCTTGTTCAAAGCATATTCGATGTGACAATGCCATGTTAATTTTGAAGTAAGTATGATACCAAGAAAGTTTTAACAGAGGCTTATAATCCAGAACTTTTTCACCAATTTTAAAAACAGGAAGTTTAGGAGGATCAGCACCATTGTTAAAAAGCACAACCTGTGTCTTTTCTGTAGAAAGACCTAACCCATTTTCCACCATATACTTATAAATATTATCCAACTCAAGCTGATATAACTTTCTAACATAATTAAATGTCTTTTAGGTGTTACCTTTTTCATTGTTACCATTTTCCACATACAAAGGTCATCAGCATATTGGACAAGAACAACATTACCAGACACATATTCAGGGATATCATGAAGTAAAATATTAAATAAATAGGGCGCAATCACAGAGCCCTGAGGTATGCCCATTTGTGGAAATCTAAGTGTGGAGTAAGTATTTCCAACCTTTGCCTGAATGCCTCTTCCTGTGAGAAAATTTCTAGAATAAGAATAGATGAAACCTGACAGTCCAATACATTTTAATTTATATAACAATCTAGCATGCCAAACTTGGTCATAAGCTTTGTTTATGTCAAAGAACGTGGCAAGAATATTTTGTCTTCGTGCAAACTGATGTTTTATTTGGGTAGTCAGCTTAACTAAATGGTCCATGGTTGATCTTCCTTTTCGAAATCCTGCTTGATTAACTGGGACAATTTTATTTTTCTCACAATAGTACACTAGTCTATTTAAAATAACTTTTTCCATAAGTTTTCCCGTGTGTGATGTTAGTGCAACAGGTCTATAGCTTTTTGCATCACTTTTCAATTTTCCTTGTTTTAGTAGGGGAATAATAATAGACTGCTTCCAAATCAAAGGTATTTTACATTCTATCCAGCACTGCTGAAATAATTGGTGTAGTAAAAGAACCCAGTTTTCTGGTAAATGTTTCAGCATTTGATTTGAAATAGCATCTATTCCTACTGATGTTTTCCTATTATTAAGAGATTGAATAACATCCATAACTTCTCGTAAAGTTATTGGTGTGTTTATGAATAATGTATTATCTGGTAATGGATCTTTATAAATATCTTTTTTTGTTTCTTCCTTTCTGAAGGTAACTTCTGACTGTGAAAGACATGTATCACTCATTGTATTAGCAAACATATCAATGAAAGCTTCTGCCTTGTCTGAATCAGAGGGGAACTCCTTATCTTTAATTGCAATTGGACACAAAGGCTGATTTATACCGTGTTTCATTTCATTAAATTTTTTCCATACTTTTTGCATATCCTTGTGAGTACAAATTTCCTTTTTACAAAAGTTAGACCAGAACTCACGTTTCACTTGCTCAATAATTTTGTCACACGTTTTATTTGCTAATTTTAGAAAAATGTGATTAGCCCGTGATTTATTTCGTATATAAGTTTTGAATGCTATTTTTTTCTTATTAACAGCATTTTCACATGTTTCATTCCACCATAGGTTCCCTGCATGTTTATCAGATTTTATAGATGAACATCTGGGAATGGAACAATCTGCAGCTTGTAAAACTGTTTTAGTAAATCTATCATAAAACATGTCTATGTCATCACATTCTATACCGCTTGTGTCATAACATTTTAGAAAAGATTGAAACAGGTCCCAATTTGCTTTATTGTAACTATATTTTGGAATCTTATCTTTGACATTTTCATTATGTGCTGACCTTCCATACAGTGTTATGATAATTGGTAAATGGTCACTTCCTAGCGAGTCACTGTATTTCCCCATGCACAGTGCGGAGCAGAATAGGAGAATTAAGGGATAGATCATGGCATAGCTCTTTGGTTTGAAATATCTGGAAATCCTAGTAACGTCCGTCTTAGGAGGTATTAAGAAGAATTCACAATGTTTCTAACAATCTCTTATCGTAATAAGGACATTATCTTTTCCCAAAAGGAGATGGCATTAAAATCACAGCTATTATCCATTTTTCTTTTGATATTTGTATGATCTCACCAGTCTGTATTATGTGCTTTGCATGTGGATTTTGGGTCAGGTTAGGCAGTGGTGTGTGTGTGTCATGTGTGTGTGTAGATGTGTGTTGTGTGTGTGTGTTGTGTGGGGTTTGTGTGTGTGTTGTGAGTGTGTGTGTCAGTGTGTTGAGTGGTTGTGGTGTGTGTGTGTGTGGTATGTGTGTGTGTGTGGTGTGTGTGTGTTGTTGTTTTTATGTGTTGTGTTGAGTGAGAGAGAGAGGGAGTGTGTGTGTGTAGTGTGTGTGGTGGGGTTGTGTCGTGTGTGTGTGTGTGTGTGTGTGTAGTGTTGTTGTGTCAGTGTGTGTGTGTTGGTGTGTGTGTGTGTCAGTGTGTGTGTGTGTGTGTGGTGTGTGTGTGTGGTGTGTGTGTGTTTTATGTGTGTGGGGTTGAGTGAGAGAGAGGGGAGTGTGTGTGTGTGAGTGTGTTTTTGTGTGTGTGCGTGTGTGTGTGTGTGTGTGTGTGTGTGAGTGTGTGTGTGTGTGTTGTGTGTTGTGTGTGAGGTGTTGTGGTGTGTGTTGGTGTGGTGTGTGTGGTTGTGTGTGGTGTGTGTGTCAGTGTGTGTGATGTGTGTGTTTGGGGTGTGTGTTTTGTGTGTGTGTGTGTGTGAGTGTGTGTGGTGTGTGTGTGTGTCTGTGTTTGTGGGGAGTGTGTGTGTGTGTGTGTGTGAGTGTTGTTGTGTGTAGTTGTGTGTCAGTGTGTGTATGTGTGTTGTGTGTGTGTGTGTGTGTGTGTGTGTGTGTGTGTTGTGTCATGGGGTGTGTGGTGTGTGTGTGTGTGAGGTGTGTGTGTGTGTGTTTTGTGAGAGTATGTTGATGTGTGTGTGTGTGTGTGTGTTGGTGTGTTTGTGAGAGAGTGTGTGTGTGTGTGTGTGAGAGAGGTGTGTGTGTGTGTGTGTTTTGTGATGTGAGGAGTGTGTGTGTGTGAGAGAGAGGTGTGTGTGTGTGAGAGATGAGAGAGGGGGTGTGTGTGTGTTGTGTGTGTGTGAGTGTGTGTGTGTGTGTGTTTTGTGTGTGTGTGTGAGTGTGTGTGTGTGTGTGGAGAGAGAGAGAGAGAGAGTAGTGTTGTGTGGTGTGTTGTTGTGTGTGTGTTGAGTGTGTGTGTGTGTTGTGTGTGTGTGTATGTGTGTGTGTTGAGAGTGGAGAGAGAGAGAGTGTGTGTGTGTGTGTGAGAGAGAGAGTGTGTGTGTATGTGTGTGTATATGTGTGTGAGAGAGAGAGAGAGTGTGTGTGTGTGAGAGAGAGGAGAGTGTGTGTGTGTGTGTGTATGTGTGTGTGTTTGTGTGTGTGTTGAGAGAGAGAGAGAGATGTGTGTGTGTGTGTGTGTGTGTGTATTTGTGTGTATTGTGTTTGTGAGAGAGAGAGAGAGTTTTGTGTGTGTTGTGTGGTTTATGTGTGTGTGTTTGTGTGTGTGGAGAGAGTGTGTGTATGTGTGTATGTAGTTGTGTGAGAGAGAGTGTGTGTGTGTTATTATATGTGTGTATTTGTTTGTGTGTGTGAGAGAGAGTTTGTGTGTTGTGTGTGTTGTGTTGTGATGTGTGTTATGTGTTTGTGTGTGTGAGAGAGAGTGTGTGTATGTGTGTGTATGTTTTGTGAGAGAGAGAGAGTGTGTGAGGGGAGAGAGAGTGTGTGTGTGTGTGTGTGTTTTGCGTGTGCGCGTGCGTGCGTGCGCGCGTGCGTGCGGCAGCCAGTGTCTTGGCGTGGTTTATCATCCCATGCCTCCCATATCAGGTAATCTGAGTTCCTGGCTAAAGGGATATAACAGGGCTCCAAGAGCCATAAACCGAGGCCAGATCATGTAGGCCGGACTCCAGGTATAGAGGAGATTTTTGGTCCATTTTCTTTTTATCTCTGATTATTTTCATGCACTCTCAAACACACAGACAGCACTGACCATTGCGCCTCCAAAATTGAAAAACGCAGTTTGTGAAAGATTAGCTCCCGGCTACCGAAACAGACTGACAGACAGAGAAAGAAGAATAAACGAGGGTGTAAAGCCAGGCTTGTGCAAGCACGCGCGCATGATTACAGCGCTAGCGTTCGTGCATGTGTATGTGTGTTGTTGTTGTTGTTGTCTTCGATTTTACATCTGTTCACTCTCAGTGATATTAGACGAGAAAAAAAAACCCACATATATACAAGGGGTGTGTGAGTATTGAGGTGGTGGTAGAGGCCCTACTGAAAA
>CM054158.1:47120778-47128278 GCA_028751875.1 Rapana venosa | reverse complement strand
TTTCTGTCTTAAAACATTTGTATTTGTAGAACCAGGCAGCAACTTTTTCTCTGAAAACCTTCCTTGCTAAAACAATGTCTAACTGGTTTGTTCAGACGATGCTTGTGGGTTGTGGGTTGTTGTTTTTCTCTCGCAAACTCTTCACCACAATAATTATCAACTTCTACTGTTGTTCTAACAGAAGACTTTTTTTCTGTCAAGCACTTCACTGATTCCGTGACGTCTCTCTTTTCTTTCTTTTTTTTCAGTCAGTCCATAGCTATTTCAACACGCACTACAACTAGGTTGTATGTACCTGCGTTGGCCTCCTCTCTGTTGCATTTCAGAATTGTACTATTTTGGGGGGTGGCCCAAGGAGCTCAAGTCAAGTCAAGTCAAGTCAAGTCAAAAACACTTTAATCATCCCATGAAGGGCAAGTAAATAAGTGGATATACTGCCGCTGGGACTCTAATATAATTCTCACCTCACTAAAACTAGGCTGCCGTCCGGTTGGATTTAACAGACCACAATTAGGCCTAAACAATACTCCACTGCTCCATTAAATCCGATTGATTCAATCGTAAACTTGTTGATTCTTGATCAGAACGAAAGCTTACGTCTCAAACACTTCACGAAACACTTTATGTTGATGTTTTTGATCGATCGCACTGGTCTCAAACACGTTGGTGCTTCATCAAGTGGCAAATTTTTGCTTCATCTTAAATACACTCACACATCACTCCTGCATCACCGTCATGATGGAATCAGACGACAATTTAAAAATGCATTAATACTACTTTAACGTTTCGCTGGTTTTGTCAGACGACAGCGTTTTGCTTGTTTGTTTGGGGTTTTTTTCTTTGTTTTGGCTTTTTCGTTTTGTTTGTTTGTGTATTTAGAGCTGAATAATTCCGATTTCTTTTATATCTGTTGATATTGGCTCGGTTTATTTTTTTTAAGCCATTTCACTGCTTCATTAACATAGGTATGGATGAGCTGATGACACAAAAATGGGAGGGGCGGGTTGTTGTTTGTTTTTTTTTTTGGGGGGGGGGGGGTAGGGGAGACTTCGATTTGTTTTATTGTTTGTTATTTGTTTTGTTTTCTGTTCTTGTTTTTGGGCTGTTGTTTTTTTGTTGTTGTTGTTTTTTATTGTTTGTTTGATTTGGGGGGGGGGGGGGTGCATATTTTTTTTTTTGTTTCGGGTTACTTTTGGGTTTGTTTCGGGTTTGGGTTTGGTTTTTTTAGAGGGGGCGGGGGTGTTTATTGTTGGGTTGTATTTTTGTTGTTGATGTTTAGTTTTGGGTTGGTTTGTTTTTGGTTGGGTTTTTTGGGGGTGGGGGGCTGTTTTGTCGGTGTGTAATACTTCACTGTTACACTATCGTCCACACGCACGCACGCACGCACACACGCACAAACACACACACGCACAAACACACACACACACACACACACACACTTACACAGATGAATGGCTTGAGGGGGGGGGGGGGGGGGAGGAGCGGGGAAAGAAAGCAAATGTAGTGCTCTTTCAATGTACACACACGTGTGTGTGTGTGTGCGTGCGTGCGTGCGTGCGTGCGCGCGCTTGCGTGCGTGTGTGTGTGTGTGCGTGTGTGTGTGTGTGGTGTGTTTGCCTGATTGCATTTCTGTCTTGGATGGCTTGATGTTTTTAAAAAAATCAAAACTTTTTTTAAGCAAATAGAAAAGCAAGTTACAAGTGCGCATGTGCGTGCATGTGTGTACGGGGGGGGGGGGGGGGGGGGGGGGGGAGTGCCATTGTTGATACCTTTTTTTTAAAAAATGTATATATATGAAAACTTAGCCTATAAAGGTATTTATATGTGTGTGTGTTTTTCGAAGAAGGGACAAGAAGAAAGGGTATGGTCGATATGATAGTAAGATATTGCCATGTAATGCGTTTTTGGTTTGGTTGGTTTGTATTGGGTTTGTTGTTGGGGTTGTTGTTGTTGTTGTTGTTGTTGTTTTTTTGGGGGGGGTTGAGGGGGGGGTTGTTTTGGTGTTGTTGTTTTTTTTGCATTGTATCACTTTTTTCTTCTTTAGGGGATACTTTCTTCTTCTTCTTTTCTTTTTGTTTTTGATTTTATTTTGTGTGTGCGTTTATTTTTCTTTTGCTTTATTTTTGCTTGAGGGGGTACTTTTTTTTTTTACATAGGGTGTTGTGTTGGTGGTTTTGTTGGTTGTTTTTTGTTGTTGGTGGTGTTTTTTTGGGGGGGGGATTTTTTTAAATCATTAATTTTGTTCTCAGTTGGCTTGATGAAGAACAGTAAATGAATTGCTTGTTCAATGTGCCATGTGGAAATGAAAGGTTGACTTTGACTTGACTTTCACACACACACACACACACACATAATAAATAATAATAATAATATAATAATAATAATAATAAATGGAACTTATATAGCGCTATATCTTGCAAAGACAAATCAAAGCGCATGCATTCGACACACACACACACACACACACACGTACCGCACGCACACACCTACGCACGCACGCGCGCGCACGCACACACACATACACACACACAAACACACACGCACACATACGTAGGCACGCACACACCTACGCACGCACGTGCGCGCACGCACACACACACACACACACACACATCCTTCGGATGAGACTATAAACGGAGGCTCCGTGTTCGAACGCATGCAGAACATCTTGCGCACACGTTAAATCCTGTTCCGCTTTTCGGAAGAGTAGGCCATTGTGTGCCGGTGGAAACAGATGAAAGAATTTACAAAACCGCATACACACGTGGTAAAGGAAGGTAAAGGTAAAGGAGTCCCATAACCTATAAGGTCGTAGGGGAGACCTCACTTCTCTAGGGCCAGCATATTGAGGGCGGCGCCCATCTCCTCTCCCTGGCTGCTTTACCTTCCCTGACCCTAAAGAGGGCAGGTACCCATTTACAGCTGGGTGAACTGGGGGAACTGTACTGAAGCCAAGGCGCGCAAACGGTCACCCATCCAACTGGTAACCACGCTCGACGCTGCTTAACTTGGCTGGGGGAAAGCGAGTGCTCCGACCACTGAGCTATCCCGTCCCCTTACACACGTGGACTGGATGTAAAAAATCACATGAGTGCTTATTCCATTATCCTCGATATAAAACAATAAATAAATACACACACACACACACACACACACACACACAGAGGGAGCAAATAAGGGACGCAACTACACCCGTCAATCTTGAAAACAATAGTTATGTATCTTAGAAACAAGTTCTTTTGTTTTAAAGAAAGAAGAGTTACCACAGCTTTTCACTGCAGTGGACATTGGTCAAGCTCAGATTTTGAACCCTTACGTAAGTACTTTTCAGATTTAAGCTTCATGGCACTATCTCGAAATGTATTATATATCGAACATTCAGTTGCAGGTTTCGACACTTCTGATTTTCACAAAGTTGTCTTGTCTTAAGCATCTTCGAGTTCATTAAAAACATTTTTTATCGTGATCGATCGCCAAGGCAACGAAGAAGAAGAGTGTCCGAGTAAGTGATTCCTGTGACTGTAATCGTCTGGGTATTTTTGTTTTATTTAATCTGGATTGGTTTCAATGACAATTTCAAACTTATTTCCATGTACAGATTTATGGAAAGTTTTATATTTCGATAAGTTTTGGTTCATAAGCGTTCTCTCTCTCTCTAGTCTCTCTCTCTTTTCTCTCTCTCTCTCTTTTCTCTCTCTCTCTCTCTCTCTCTCTCTCTCTCTCTCTCTCTCTCTCTTCTCTTCGTGAGCTTGCTTTGAATTATAATGTGTGTGTGTGTGTGTGCCCTTGCTTGTTTTGATTTTGTTAACAATGAACTTGTCTGAGTTTTCCCCCTTAAAATGAAGTTTGGGTTGTATTTTGTTGTTAATGCAGAATGGTATGGATTGTTAATTTGCAATGTTCTGTTGGACAATTTCATTACTTCTGTGGACTTTTGTATCAATTCTAATAATGTGTATATAGGATTGCGCATGCATGAATATGTGTGTGTGTATATGTGTGTGTATGTGTGTATGTGTGTGTCAGTGAGTAGTAATGAGCGCCCATTCACAGTGTGTGCAGATGAGAGCGGAAAGAAAGCAGTTCTGTGTGTTTATTGTTGAAATAGCTGATGTTAGACTGGTCATTTTTCTTGATGCTTTGTGGCTTGCTGTCTTCGTACATCAAATAATGTTTATTTCCTGGTTTTGTCTGTACAAATGTACGGTTATGATATTTTGATAATTATGACATGTGTCTATTATCTTGTAGGTGAGGAAATGTCTTGCGAATGGATATGTATCCAGGATGTGTGTGTGTGTGTGAGTGTGTGTGTGTGTGTGTGTGTATTATGTGTGTGTGAGTGTGTATGTGTGAGAGAGTGTGGTGTGTGTGTGTGTGTGGTGTGCATGCGTGGCTATACGTGCGTAAGTGTGTGTGTATGTGTGTGTGTGTGTGTGTGCACGCGCGCGCGCGCACGCTTGTATTTAGTCTGGACTTTTGGGGGGTTGTTGTTTGTTTAGGGGAGGGGGTGTTGGGAAGGGGAGTGTTTTGTGGGTCTTTTTTTCTTGTTTAATTAGTTTTGTTTATTCATTTGATTTTTTGATTTCTTGATTTTTCACTAATTGAATGGGAGTTTGAGTGAAATATTTCATTGTTATTTGAAATGATCTTGTTTGTTAATTAATTGATTTATAATTATGTGTAACAAGTATGTGTACCATTTGACAATGTGTAGATGTTTATCTTTATGACTTATTAAGTTTGGTTGTGTTATTCTTCTTGGCTCTGTTGTTGTTGTTGTTGTTGTTGTTGTTGTCTGTCTGTTTTTCTCTTTTTTATCATCTTTGTTGGTTTGGTTTTTCCTTCTCTTTTGTTTGTTTGTTTGTTTTGGTTAAGGTTTTTTTGGGGGTGGGGGTGGGGTATTTTTATGGTTTTCTTTTATTTGCTTGCTTTGGGGGGGGGGGGGTTGTTGGGGGGGGAGCTGTTTGAAAAGGGTTATTTCCCCTTGTTTTTATTGTGAGACTGTATAAGTATTGGGTTATTATTAAGATGTATCCCTAACGGGCGGGGACTGGATGTAAAAAAGCACATGTGTGCTTATTCATTATCCTCGAAATAAAAGAATTTGTCATTGTCATTGTCTCTCTCTCTCTCTCTCTCTCTCTCTCTCTCTCTCTCTCTCTCTCTCTCTCTCTCTCCTCTCTCCCCCTCTCTCTCTCTCTATCTATCTCTCTGTCTCTTTCTCTCTCACTCTCTCTCTCGGGGACTGGATGGGAAAAAAAAGCACATGAGTGCTTATTCCATCACCCTCGAAATAAAAAAAATTTAAAAACTAATTTAGTTGGGGGGGTTTTAATTCTCTCTCTCTCTCTCTCTCTCTCTCTCTCTCTCTCTCTCTCTCTCTCTCTCTATGTATATATATATATTATATATATATATATATATATATTATATATATATATATGTCTCTCTCTCTCTCAGGTTTCAGTGTGTGGTGAACATGACAAACTTCACAAAGAGATGAAAAGGTGTGGGAAAGAACAAGAAGGGATCAGATCAGTTCCACAGCAGCGGTGATAGTGAGTGACAGAATCTTCAGCAACATCATGCAGTGCAAGCGCCTCCATATCTTCCCCATCATCATGGCTTTTTACCTGCCTATCACCTTCTTTATCACGTGAGTTAGTTCTTTGTCCATGTGTGTGGGAGTGTATATGTGTGTGTGTGTGAGAGAGAGTGCATGTGTGTGTGAGTGAGAGTGCATGTGTGTGTGAGTGTGTATCACTGTGTGAATGTGTGTGTGTGTGTGTGTGTGTCACTGTGTGTGTCTATGTGAGTGTGTTTTATTTTCAGTTGTTTATTCTTTTATTTCAAGGATAATGAAATAAGCATTTATGTGCTTTTTTACTTTCAGTCCCCATGTGCATATGGTTTTGTAAATTTTGTTATCCATTCTTACCAGCACAATGGCCTACTCTTCCAAAAGGCGGAACAGGATTGTAACATGTGTGCAAGATGTTCTGTGCATGTGCTTGCACTATGGACCTCAGTGTATAGTCACATCCAAAGTGTTTACAAGTATCTGTGAGTGTGTTTATGGAGGTCTTCTACTACTAGGTTCATTTCTGAGGTGCTGAGTGGTAAGAACATGAACCTCATGATCATGATAAATTATGTCTAGATATATATCTAGATTTCAGACTCTATAGAGTTGTGTGTCTGAGGAGATATTCCTTAGCGTTAACATTGGTTTCAACTCCTTTCTCTTGAAAAGTTGGGGGGATGGGATGCTTGTGCTTACTAAAACCCTTGGGTCCCAGTAGTTCAAATTTTTCTTCTGCTCTTTGTCGAATGCTCAAAAGCAACTATTGTTCTTGTCTTAGGCAAAAATGATTGCATTTTTGTTACGCCCCTGACAATTGGTCCAGCACATCCGACTTGGGCATGGGAGAGAAAATCTTTTGAGTCTTTCGGGAAAAAAAAAAAAGGGGGAGAATGGCCCAAAGAAGGCGAAAATAGACAAGGAGGAGGTGACAAAAGAAGGAAACAAGCAGAAACAAAGAGAGGTATAAAAAAAGAGGAATTCCAAGCACAGAATTCCAGAAAGGGGGGGGGATGCGTTTTATAAAAGGCCCCCACACCCCCACGGGGGGTTAAAATTTTAAAAATTTTTCATTTTTCAGCTAAGCTTGGGGGGTTTTCCCATGGTGAGATTTAAATTTGGGTGGTTTAAAGAGTGACTTGACATGTGGTGTGGTGTGTTGTGTTGTGTGAGCTTGGAATGGCGTGCACTATGACCATGGGGAACCTTTTTTTCCAAAATCGGGTGAACTTGGGAGAAATTGTGTGTGGGGTTGTGTGTGTGTGTGTGTGTGTGGGGGTTGTGTGTGTGTGTGGGGTGTGTGTGTTTTGGTGTGTTTGCACAGGCATGTACATATGCATGGAGTGAGTTTTTTGGTGTGTGTGGGGGAAAAAAGGGGGGAGGGAGTATTTTTGGGTATGTACACGTGTATGTGTGGGTGATGTCTTTTATATATTAGTTGTATATAATGTATGTTACATTGTTTTGTTCATTCTGTTTGTGTTATATTTATAGTATTTATATAAAAGTGTGTTGGGGAAACGAGATGTCAAAGACCTCAGCTTTCTAGGGGGCCCGATGTTTAGGGGAAACACCCATCTTCCTCCCCTTTTTTGCTTTACCTTCCTTGACCCCAAAAAAAAGGGGAGGTTCCATTTACGCTTGGGGAATAGGGAATTTTACGAACCAAGGCGCGAAAAATGGTCACCCATCTAAGAGGAACCAGCCAAAAGCTGCTTAAACCTTTAAATTGGGGGAGGCAAATGCTCTGACCACGGAGCTTCTGTCTCTTTTTATCCTTCATCTTCACCTATCTTTAGTCCCCGACGTGGGGGATCCCGAAATTTTGCAACCCGCTTTTCCTTACCCCGCAGTTTTGTTTTCATAGTATGTCCAGCCCCTCAAGGCTACCAGTCCACTCTCTGATGTTGTCCTCC
>CM054158.1:47098278-47115778 GCA_028751875.1 Rapana venosa | reverse complement strand
ACTTCATAACCATACCACACTGATGCTGTGACTGTACTCTATGATTTTTCACTTCATAATCATACCACACTGATGCTGTGACTGTACTCTATGATTTTTCACTTCATAACCATACCACACTGATGCTGTGACTGTACTCTATGATTTTTCACTTCATAACCATACCACACTGATGCTGTGACTGTACTCTATGACTTTTTCACTTCATAACCATACCACACTGATGCTGTGACTGTACTCTATGATTTTTCACTTCATAATCATACCACACTGATGCTGTGACTGTACTCTATGATTTTTCACTTCATAATCATACCACACTGATGCTGTGACTGTTTTTCACTTCATAATCTTACCACACTGATGCTGTGACTGTACTCTATGATTTTTCACTTCATAATCATACCACACTGATGCTGTGACTGTACTCTAAGATTTTTCACTTCATAACCATACCACACTGATGCTGTGACTGTACTCTGTGATTTTTCACTTCATAATCTTACCACACTGATGCTGTGACTGTACTCTGTGACTTTTTTTTCTCACCTGCAGGAGGACCATGTGCTGGTGGTTCATATCATCGGGGCGCTGATGGCGTTTGGAGGTGCCGGCCTGTACTCCTGGATCCAGGCCGTCATTTCCTACAAGATGGCCGGGCTGCCGCGCTCTCGAGCCTTCTGCCGACACCTGCGTGTCGTCCTGTGCGTCGTCCACTCCGTCTGCTTCCTCATCCGTATCCTTGTGACTGAAAAGAGTGGTATGGAGAGGTGGGGGGTGGGAGTGAGAGTGTCGTGGGGGTGGGGGGTTCAAGGGGAGTGGGGTGGGGGGTGGGGGGGGGGGGGGTGCTTAGGGGAAGTGGATTCAGTGGTGGTGGGGAGGGGAGGGGGGGAAGGGGGGCGGGGGTAAATGGTGTGCAGACTATTTTTCTTGGAGGTGTAGAGGTGGTGTTAGACAGTATCTTGTAAAATTGTGTGTGTGTTTACTTATTTAATTTTTGTTGGTATTGTTTTATTTCAAGAATAACGGAATAAGCGCTCGTGTGCTTTTTGACGCCCAGTCCCCGTGTGTATGCGGTTTAGTAAATGATGTCATCTGTTCCCACTGGCACACCATGGCCTTCTCCTCTAAAATGTGGAACAGGGTCTAACATGTGCGCAAGATGTTCTGCACGTGCTCACACTCAGGACCTCAGTTTGTAATCTCACTTAAAGGACGTGTGTGTGTGTGGGTGGGTGGGGAGGGGTAGGAGTGTGTTTGAGAGTGCATGTGTGCTTCTCTCTCTCTCTCTCTCTCTCTCTCTCTCTCTCACTCTCTCTCTCTCTCTCTCTCTCTCTCTCACTCTCTCTCTCTCTCTCTCTCTTTTGTATGTTACTGTTATCTGTGACTAGGTTTGCATGATGTTTGTCACCTTGATGGCATTTGTGACATTCTTAACGGGTTTCTTTGTGGGGGGTTTTCACTTTACATATTGAGTCATGCCTGAACAGATATTTGAAAGAATAAGACCACGGATATTGAATAATGCCTGAAAAAGATTTTGGAAAAATATTGGACCCAACTCTGAGGTTTTTGTTTCGTTCAGGGTTTTCTTTGTGAATCATTGTTGTTGCTTGTGTAGGAGCGGATTGAATGGAAGCGCTCTGATTTGTAATTGCAAGATATAGCGCTCTATAAATTCCATATATTATTCTTCTTCTTGTTCTTTGTTGCCGTGTAAACCTTATCCCGTTTAAAAAGAGCGAGTTATGACTTTTTGTGTTCCCTGTGAGTTTTGTGTTTTGCGCTTTTCTTCCCCCCCCCTTCCACCCCCTCCCCCACCTTTCCTTGCTAGAGCTCTGAGGTTCACCAAAGGGGATTTTTTTTTTTTTTTGGCCGTTTGTGTCCTCTCCTTCCCTTCCCCCCCCCCCCCCCCCCCCCCCCCCCCCCCCCCCCCCAACCAATTAGGTAACCACATTTCAACTTCAGGGATGGTGCCTAAATCCGACACCTGTGTGCGTGCATTTTAAAAAAAAAATTATCATCCCTTTCTACCAAGCACGAAATGGCCTACTCTTGCAAAAGGCGGAACGGGTTTTTAACGTGTGCGCAAGGTGATCTGCATGCATGCGCTCATGGTGCCTCGGTTTGTAGTCTCGTCCGAAGGACTTTGACATGTAGCTGGATTTACTCGTCAAACTGGGAAGAAAGGGGAAGGCTGGGAATCGAACCCCAGAACCTTGTTACTTGTTAGGCAGGTGAGTATTTCAACCATCCTGCCACCTTCCTTCCTGTGTCTGTGTGCTGCAGTTGTTGTTTAAATCCTTGACAGGACTTCAGTGTTGGTGGCCACCAAGCTGGCGATGGATAAATTCCCACTGTCTATTAAAATGATGAAGAAATGGAAACCGTCGCAGCCGGTGAGTATGCTCACAGATAACCAGCATAGTCAGAGTATAGCACACTACAAGAGCTGTGAAAACCGAATGCTACACTACATGACAAAGATCAAATGGGAAGACAGGATCACGAATGAAGAACTGGAGAATGTGCAAAGTTGATGATCTGAAGTCTCTAGCTAGTACCAATAGACTGCGCTGGTTTGGGCACGTTCAACGGAAAGCAGACCACCACATCATAAAAAGAGCAATGAACTTCATAGTGGATGGAAAGAGACCGAAAGGGAAGACCTAGAAAAACCTGGGCTGCCTGAATATTGCAGATGATCTTAGAGAAAGGAGCATAAATAAGGAGGAAGCTCAAAACAGAGAGAGATGGAGAAGGCTCATCAATGTCAAACCTCCCCTGGGAGAAACATGACAAAAAAGGAAGAAGAAGAAGATAGTATAGCACACATTTACAGATCGGTCGTCTGTTGGTTTCTTCTGAATAGTATGCACATATGAGGGGGATTTTTTCTTTTCTTTTGTTTTTCATTCCTTGGCTAGAGCTTTGAGGTTCACCAGTGGCGAGATTCTGCGTATGCGACTGTTTCTACCTGCTATGAAGGTAGCAGTGTTGTGATTTCAGGGATGTGTGTTGGGTTTGTTCGTGTTTCCAAACCCACTTCATGCTGACGTGAAATACAGGATCTTTAATGTGCAGATTTGATCTTCTGCGTGGGATATTGTAAAAAATCTGGAGACTTGGGAGATTGTAAAAATCCCCACCCTTAATTCACCAGATACTGCCGAGATTCAAACCCACGACTTCTTAGATCCATGAGGTTAAAGTCAAATGGTCTTAACCCCTCAGCTATGATAAAAGGTAAAGGTGTCCCATAACCTATTTGGTCATAAGGGAGCGAGGCATCAGAGACCTCAACTTCTTTAGGGGCCAGCATATTGAGGGCAGTGGCGCCCATCTCCTCTCCCTCGCTGCTTTACCTTCCCTGACCCTAAAGAGGCAGGTACCCATTTACAGCTGGGTGAACTGGGGAACTGTACTGAAGCCAAGGTGCGCAAACGGTCACCCATCCAACTGGTAACCACACTGGATGCTGCTTAACCTTGGCTGGGGAAAGCGAGTGTTCTGATCACTGAGCTATCCCGTCCCCCAGTATGATATCCATCCCCCAAAAATCGTAATTCCAAAAATGCTATAGCTTTGGCATTACATATTGAGCCAACAATGAGCTGAAGCCTTAATTTCAGCACAAAGCTGTTTAGTTTAAGACAATAGCGGCTGAATATTCTGTCACAGACAGAGTTTGGTCAATGTCATATTTTTTTCCTCAGAATTTTGCCAGTCACTGTTGTCACTTAGTAAATAAACAGTTATGAATCCACTTTTTCAGGGCCACACAGAACATTTATTCGCATAATTAAACAGTTATGAATCCACTTTTTCAGGGCCACACAGAACATTTATTCGCATAATTAAACAGTTATGAATCCACTTTTTCAGGGCCACACAGAACATTTATTCGCATAATTAAACAGTTATGAATCCACTTTTTCAGGGCCACACAGAACATTTATTCGCATAATTAAACAGTTATGAATCCAGTTTTTCAGGGCCACACAGAACATTTATTCGCATAATTAAACAGGTATGAATCCTTTTTTTCAGGAGTCCTACACAGAACATTTATTCGCATGATGAAACAGTTATGAATCCACTTTTTCATGGCTACACAGAACATTTATTCGCTTAATGAAACGGTTATGAACCCACTTTTTCAGGGCTACACAGAACATTTATTCACTTAATGAAACAGTTATGAATTCACTTTTTCAGGAGTCCTACACAGAACATTTATTCGCATAATGAAACAGTTATGAACCCACTTTTTCAGGGCTACACAGAACAATTATTCGCATAATGAAACAGTTATGAACCCACTTTTTCAGGGCTACACAGAACATTTATTCACTTAATGAAACAGTTATGAATCCACTTTTTCAGGAGTCCTACACAGAACATTTATTCACTTAATGAAACGGTTATGAATCCACTTTTTCAGGAGTCCTACACAGAACATTTATTCGCATAATGAACAGTTCAGGGCCACTCAGAACATTTATTCGCATAATTAAACAGTTATGAATCGACTTTTTCAGGAGTCCTACACAGCACATTTATTCGCGTAATGAAACGGTTCTGAACCCACTTTTTCAGGGCTACACAGAACATTTATTCGCCACCTTCGCAGAGTGGACGATGGCGTTCATCTCCTCGGCATTTTTCCTGACCTTCTACGGAGAGTTCAGGGCGGTGCGGACCAAAATGCATATTTTCCACAACAAATCCTCCGCCCCTCGCTCCTTCCCGCCCTCTTCCTCCAATGACAACGAGAACAAGGGCACGACACTCACAAACACAGAGACGCCGGGACCGGAAACGAAAGAGGAGAAGACAACTCCCGACGCCGCTCACATCAACGATGGGGATTCCGTTTATGTAGACTGTTCCTCTCCGGTTGAAGGCGGTGAGATGGAGAGCGATGAGGGAAGTTCTGTGGACGATAAGAGTCAGAACAACAAGGTCTTGGAGCCTTGCTCGTGCGAGCTTGTGGTGGGGAAGGTTAGTGACTAGCGGAAGAATCCGGGTGCTGTCTGGTTTTTTGGGGGGAGGTGTGATGTAAGTCTGTGTGTCTTTGCTCTCACAGCGGGCAAATCCAGCATCACTGAGTCAAGGGTCCCCGTGCTATATATAAGTAGTGCACCCCTTCCTTTTTGCCAAGTCCCAAGTGTGGTCAGCTCCTGTTATATGTAGCTGGGCTGGGATGGGCTGGAAGGGAATGGGTAGCAGCTGGGAGTAGCTGAAAGTGGGGGGAAAGTGGCTGCAGTGCTGTGTGTGTGTGTGTGTGTGTGTGAGAGAGAGAGAGAGAGAGAGAGAGTGTGTGTGTGTGTGTGTGTGTGTGTGTGTGTGTGTGTGTGTGTGTGTGTGTGTGTTTCTTTCTTTAATTTAACGTCTGTTCACTCAAGGTGATATAAGACCAAAGATAAAGTGTTACATTATATAGAGAAAGTGTGAGTGTGTGCGAGTGTGTGTGTTTGTGTGTGCATGTGTGTGTGTTGTTTGTGTGTGTGTATGCATGTGCGCGCATGTGTGTGTGAACGTGTGTATGTGTGAGTGTGTCGTGCTTGCGTGCATATGAGTATGTTTGTGCGAATGTGCGCACGCGGTCTGTATGTGTGTGTGGTGTGTAGTGTGTGTGTGTGTTTATTTAGGTGTGCTTGCAGAATGTGAGTAGAAGTATATTTGCGAGCTAAGGTAGGGGTGTGCGTGTGTGTGTGTATGCTGTGTGTGTGTGTGTGTGTGTGTGAGAGAGAGTGTTTGTGGGTGTGTCTGTGGGTGTGAGAAAGAGATAGAGTGTGTGTGAGCGTGCATGTGTGTGTGTTTGCGCGCATGTGCACATGTGTATTACTGTTTATATCATGAATATATGTTGATGCATGTTTAGGGCTTTATTTTTTTTTTAGGAAGATACTTTTATGTGGTTATTTTTTTAGAATTTAAAAGAGAAATTTGTGTTTGTGAATGTTGTAATTGTTCTTTTTTTTTTTAGGGTCATTATCATCATCTGTATCATGATTATCATATTGGTAGCAGTAATAATGATGGCTCAGCAATTTTTTTTCTGACAGTCGTTGCTGGAAAAAAAAAAAAATTTTACACAGGCAGACAATGCTTTGTTGGTTGTTTGGTTTTTTTATGACATGATTCATTTTTGTCCAAAATCATGAATGCTAGTCCCAGTTAATCAAGTATCATCCATTTTTTTTATTAATTAATTTGGAGCATATTTTTCTTAATGGGTATGGTACACGTGTATGTCCAAAGTTGTGAAAAAAAATATCAGAGGAGGTGATGGTGGGGGGGGGCTGGGGGAGAAGGTGAGGTAGAGTGTATGCGTTTAAATTGTGTGTATTGTGTTATACACCACTTTAAGTCATGGCGGATTCCTCTGCATGAAATTCGGGCTGCTCTCCCCGGGGAGAGCGTGTCGCCGCAAGAGCAGTGCCACCCGTGTGTGTGTGGGTGTACTCTTGCCATGTGTGTTGTTTTGTGTTGTGTACATATATACTGATTTTTTTTTTTGGAGGGGGGGGTGGGGGTTGACCAAAGAATCCAATGACCAAACGAGAAACAAAAAATTATTTACTTAACGGTTGTGTCTCATGATTCTCTCTGTCTCCTCTTCTGTCTCACTATCTCTGTCTGTCTGTCTGTCTGTCTCTCTCTGGTGCAGTATGTACAAAAGAATTCCATTTGATTCTGAAAAACTCATCTTTTGAGATGTGTGCCAAGCTGGTTGTGTGTGTGTGTGTGTGTGTGTGTGTGTGTGTGTGTGTGTGTGTGTGTGTGTGTGTGTGTGTGTTGTGTGTGTGTGTGTGTGTGTAGGTGTGTGTGTGTGTGTAGGTGTGTGTGTAGGTGTTTATGTGTGTGTGTGTTGTTTTGTTGTGTTGTGTGTGTGTGCATTGTGTGTGTGTGTGTGTTGTTTGTTGGTGGTTGTGTGTGTGCATTTGTGTTGAGGTGTGTGTGTGTTGTGTGTGTGAGGGGTTGTGTGTGTTGTGTGTGTGTGTAGGTGTGTTGTGTGTGTAGGTGTGTGTGTGTCGTTATTGTTGATAATGTCTGTAGGCTTATTAAAAATGAAAGGAAATCTAGTGGATACTGAATTATATAAATGAAAATAAAAATTATTTGTATGTCTCACCTTTCTGAAGAGTAGGCCAGTATATGCCAGTGGGAACAGATGACATTTACAAAACCACATGCACACAGGGACTGGATGTGAAAAAGCATGTTACTGCTTATTCCATTATCCTTGAAATAAAAGAGTTAAAATGAATGAATAGAGGTGGACTCTGCATGACAATATATTTGTTTTCATACATATTTTGTTTTCATACATATTTTTTTTTATGTATCAGATGGTTGTCATTACTCTGAGACTTAGTGAATATTTTCATAGATAGTTTTATAAATATATTAGGGGTGTGTCATTCTTTTGTGTCGTCTTCACATTTTAAAGATTATCTGTGATAAGTTATTAATTGTTGTTCTTATTGGTGTTGTTGTTGTTTACTTCATACACATTGTAATATGTATGCTTTTGAAAAAGATCTTGAATTCTTTTGTTGTTGTTGTTTTGGATTGTTTTTTATGACCAAACAAAAAATAATAAAAACAAAGAAACGACCAGGAAAAGAAAAATATAAGTTAACTTGACATTGACTTATCAATAGCTGCTAAAAATTTCCTGTCATGTTTTATACACTTTCCAAAAAAAAAGAAGAATATTATTAATCTTTTTCCATTTTGAACTATATATATATATATATATATATATATATATCTTGATAAAAACCCACAATTCTGCTGGGCACCACTCCCTCCAAGCACATAGTTGAGGTAAAACAGTAAAACGGCAATAAAAACACAACTGTGCTCAACTTCATTTCTCCTTTTATTTCAATCCATCAGCAAATTTTGGCTTCCATCTGAAGCTTCCTCAGGCTGAATGGATAACATAATGATAAAACCATCTTTTAAACTAGTAGACTACTGATTACCTGTTCAAAATCATCACCTAAACCCCACACGTGAAATGTAAGCCTACCTCTGAGATCTTGTCATGTTCCCCTGGATATCTCTCCCTTCCCCCCTCTTCACCCCCTCCCCACCCCCCCCCCCCCCCCCCCCTCTCTCCATACCCTCCACCATCCTCACTCCTACATACATAATCTCCTAATGAACAGTCAACTATATGTTATGTTTGTCCGTCGTGTCCGACGATGACCTCCAAAACAGCAGAGGAGGCAACTGCTGTTTTGGAAATTGGGCAGAAATGTGATTATAGTGGAGATGCCTTGCCCACAGTACATCCTCACTCTCTCGGCCAAGTGGGCATAAGGACAGTCAGCGTTGGAGATGTTCTCCAAAGGCCAACCAGCCCCCAGGGCTGCAGCACATAAGGACTGTGCAAGTCAGGCCTCCTAGTCAGAGAGTCATAGTTGATCACTAAAGACTAAGCTGTAAAGTGGAATTCCATGAGTGGGAAAGCCACTGGTCATACAGCCTCTCACTTTGCTGTTGCCCCCAGCAACTAATTGTGAAGACTAAAAACGAGGATGATGAAGATAATGATGACAACAAAAATTCCTTGCCCTTCTCTGTTCCGACTTGCTGCTGTGTTTCTTGCTGATGGTGGTTTTGTAATCCTACTCGTTTCGCTTCTTTTTTTACCTGACGTTTTTGCCCAAACTTACTTTGACCTTGTCAGCGCCCACTAGCTGACCTTGACTGTGTTCAGAGTTTCTTTACTTTGACCTTGTCAACGTCCACTTTCTGACCTTGCCGTGTTCAGAGTGTCTTTACTTTGACTTCGTCAAGGTCCATCTGCGCCTTGACTGGCTGTTCAGTTTTCTTTACTTTGACTTGTCAACGCCCACTAGCTGACTTGATTGATTCAGATTGTTTACTTTGAAAATTGTCAATGGCCACTAGCTGACCTTATGTGTTTCAGGTTTCTTTACTTTGATCATGTTAACGCCCACTAGCTGACCTTGACTGTGTTCAGTGATTTCTGTCAATCGTATCTGCTCAGGTTAATTAGATATCTAAATTGATATACATATATTTATCCATATTATTGGATAGGATAGTTATAGATATATATAATCAGTTTTTACTGGTGTCGTCTGTCTGTGTGCTGTGAGCCTGGTTATTTTGGCGTTACTTGTATAAGGCACCCACCTTGTGTTTATTATGATTCGATTCGTGTGTTTTGCAAGATTCAGCGCTATATGAATTCCCTTATATTATTATTATTTGGTCTCTTGCATTTATTCAGCTTCTCTCTTTTCTCGTATTCAGTTGTGAACTCCGTGATGCTGATGTATTTATTTCTATCTATATATATATCTATATATATATATATAATTAGATAGATAGATAGATATAGATATACACTTGAGTTTTCCCCATTTTGGGGGGCGGGGGGGGGGGGGGGGGGGGGGGGGGGTCATGTGTCACTGTTGAGACTACCTGACATTTTTTATGCATTTATTTTTTTGTGTGGACTTTTACCATTTAGTTTGTCGCTTTTTTTGGTGACTGTCAAACGTGTCCCCGATCTTGACAATCAGCGTTCTGTGTTCGTTATTTGGGTGGCACAAATTGGGACACTCTGCATAATAGATTATCTGTGATTACCCCCCCCCCCCCAAATGGCATAATCAACTTTAATTAGGTTATCATTGATGACCCAAATGTCATTGATGACCCAAATGTCATTGATGACCCAAATAGTCAATATTAATTACCTAAACAGTTGGTAGTGATGACTCCAAATAGTCAACACTGATGACCCCAAATAGTCAACATTGATTACCCCAAATAGTCAACATTGATGACCCAAATGTCATTGGTGACCCCCAAATAGTCAACATTGATGACCCAAATAGTCAGCACTGATGACCCAAATAGTCAACATTGATGACCCAAATAGTCAACATTGATGGCCCAAATAGTCAGCACTGGTGACCCAACTAGTCAACATTGATGACCCAAATAGTCAACATTGATGGCCCAAATAGTCAACATTGATGACCCCAAATAGTCAACATTGTTGACCCAAATAGTCAACATTGATGACCCAAATAGTCAGCACCAATGACCCAAATAGTCAACATTGGTGACCCAAATAGTCAACATTGATGACCCAAATAGCATTGATGACCAAATAGTCAACATTAATGACCCATATACAGCGTCCATCCTTTTTGGTGAGAAAATCACAGTGATTAGCGTAATCTTCCCATGTAGAACTTAATCACTTTATTTTGCTGGTTATAAGATTGGTTCCAGTACTCATGTTGAGGACTTTTTTTTTAGGTCATGATAGATTCATGTCATTTTTGATAATATGTAAATATATATACCTTAGTTTTGAACAAAATGAGATAGTGAACACATTTTGAAATGAGAAAAAAAATTGTATTTTCTGTAAGAGCTGGTGCTAGAGGAGATACAAGAGCGACGATTGGTATTGAACTTTTCTGATCGCATAATACGGATTCACGATCAAGTGAGACTACTCAGGTGAGATAGTAAAGCTTTGTGTTTGTGACTCGTATTCTCACCTGATGCCTATTGTGAATTTGAAATTTAATCATATTCATTGCTGTTGTTTTTAGAGAGGGTTTGTCCCTCTCCTTGTAATCTATCTTTTGTCTGCCGTTCTTGTCTGTTATATGACTCATTTTCAGTATTCCCATCTGATGACGATTGGTGAATTTTAAATTTAATCACACCCATTGTTGTTGCGTTTGTTTTTAGAGGAATCCTTTTTTTCTCCTTGTGATCTAATGACTGCCTTTCTAGTCTCTCATAGTTTTGTTAACCAGAAACAAAAAATTTGTTTCTGTCCCTACGTCATGTTTAGTCAGAAGTATTTGAGTGGTTGTGGTTCTGATGATGTGGTGGTGAGAAAAATGCTAGTTTTGGGATTTGAACCTGATTCTAACTCCACACTGTTGTTTGCATTCTTGTCCACTTGGGTTTTTTTTGGTATGTACTGAAAGCATTTTTTGTATGTACTGAAAGCATTTTTGTAGGTACTGAAAGCTTTTTTTTATGTACTGAAAGCATTTTTGTATGTACTGAAAGCAGTTTTTGGTATGTACTGAAAGCAGTTTTTGTAGGTACTGAAAGCATTTTTGGTATGTACTGAAAGCCTTTTTTGCTTGCCTTTCTGCCGTTTGCTATTTTCAGTTCTTTCTTGCTGTTTTTACTGTACTGAAACCAATTTTTGCTCGACTTCTTTCTGCTATTAAGTTCTTTGTTTCTGTTTATTGCTGTTGGAGTATTTAAGCAGGATAAGCATAATCCACGGGCAGGCAATGAAAATGTTCGGAGATAGGGTTTTTTAAAGAAAAAAAATATAGAATAAGATGGTCTTTGCAAGAATACTGAAGGCTAGAGTAACAAGTTTAATTCTTCTTCAAACACAGACCATTTTCACATGGAAAATACGTGAATGAAGTCGGAGTGTGTCTGCCTTATTAGTGGGTAAAAGAAAATGGTCACACACGCACACAAAATCTCACTGTTGGTGAACCTCAGAGCTCTAGCTGAGGAGTGAGGGAAAAAAGGCATATAGGTGCACTTGCTTACCAGAGTGGGTTTATATATATGTGTGTGTGTGTGTGTGGAGAGAGAGAGAGAGAGAGAGAGAGAGAGAGAGAGAGAGAGAGAGAGAGAGAGAGAGAGATTTTTGGGGGCTCCTTGGCTAGAGTTCTGAGGTTCACCAGTGATGAGATTTTTGCATGTGACCGTTTTTACCCACCATGAAGGTAGCCGCATTCTGACTTCAGGGATGTATGCTAGCTAGGTCAGGTATGTTCATGCTTCCGTAACCCTCCAAACACCGACACGAATTACGGGATCTTTAACATGCATATCTGATCCTCTGCATACATATATACACAAAGTGAACTGGCAGGTCTGCACTTAAAGTTGACCTGGGAGATCATAAAAATTCCCACCCTCGATTCACCAGACGCTGCCGGGATTCGAACCCACGACTTCATGGACCCATGTAGTTGAACGGTCTTAACCACTCGGCTGTAGTGTCCGTCACTTCACCATTAGATCGGTGACATGGTGAGGGAAGGATGTGTTTTCAGACTGGCTGAAAAGTCTTCACTTGGTGATGGGGTTGACAACTGGCGACAGTGACCACAAGACTGCCAGCATGCGTTAGGTGAATTTTTGTCTTTGAAATATGTAATGGTTTACCTTGGCAGAGTTCAGTGGCTCTTCACTTTGATTTATGTGTTGGGTGGATTTGTGTCTTTGAAATATGTAATAATTTACCTTGGCAGAGTTTAGTGCCTCCTCACTTTGATTTATGTGTTGGGTGGATTTTTGTCTTTGAAATATGTAATAATTTACCTAGGCAGAGTTTAGTACCTCCTCACTTTGATTTATGTGTTGGGTGGATTTTTGTCTTTGAAATATGTAATAATTTACCTTGGCAGAGTTTAGTGCCTCCTCACTTTGATTTATGTGTTGGGTGATTTTTTGTGTCTTTGAAATAATTAATAATTTACCTTGGCAGAGTTTAGCGCCTCCTCACTTTGATTTATGTGTTGGGTGGATTTTTGTCTTTGAAATAATGAATATGTAATAATTTACCTTGGCAGAGTTTAGAGCCTCCTCACTTGATTTATGTGTTGGGTGGATTTTTGTCTTTGAAATATGTAATAATTTACCTTGGCAAAGTTTAGTGCCTCCTCACTTTGATTAATGTGTTGGGTGGATTTTTGTCTTTGAAATAATGAATATGTAATAATTTACCTTGGCAGAGTTTAGCGCCTCCTCACTTTGATTTATGTGTTGGGTGGATTTTTGTCTTTGAAATATGTAATAATTTACCTTGGCAGAATTTAGTGCCTCCTCACTTGATTTATGTGTTGGGTGGATTTTTGTCTTTGAAATAATGAATATGTAATAATTTACCTTGGCAGAGTTTAGTGCCTCCTCACTTTATGTGTTGGGTGGATTTTTGTCTTTGAAATAATATGTAATAATTTACCTTGGCAGAGTTTAGTGCCTCCTCACTTTGATTTATGTGTTGGGTGGATTTTTGTCTTAGAAATAATTAATATGTAATAATTTACCTTGGCAGAGTTTATAGCCTCTTCACTTGATTTTCTGACTCTGCCGTTCGTGTTGTTAGTTGCTGCGAATGATAAACAGTTGATGAGAATTGGTTGGTGGGGTTTTTGCCTTCGTCAGCTAGAGCACAGAGGTTCACCAATGGTGAGATTTTGCGTACGCGACCGTTTTTGCCCACTGTGAAGGTAGCGGCATTCTGATTTTGGGGGATGAATTTGAATTTTTAAAAATGTGCAACAAATAATGAAGTTTGTGTGAGACTGTTCACATATATCCATAATGTATTAGAATTTGTTGATAAAACATACATATTCATGACTATATGTTCTAAGTGTAAAATAAACCTTGATGTTTCTGTACAACTATTTACATATTCATGACCTCATGTTCTAAATGTATTTTACGTGCAAAAAATAAAATCTTGATGTTTCTGTACTACCATTTACATATTATGACCTCATGTTCTAATGTATCTTTATGTGCAAAAAATAAATCTTGATGTTTTTGTACAACTATTTACATATTCATGACCTCATGTTCTAAATATATTTTACATGCATAAAATAAATCTTGATGTTTTTGTACAACTATTTACATATTCATGACCTCATGTTCTAAATATATCTTTATGTGCACACACAAAAAACAACCACCACCCCATAATGTTTCTGTAAGAGTTGTTGTTACGATAGATAAAACATACATATTCATGTCTATATGTTTTTGATGTGCCTACCTCTTATGATGTGATTTGATTAATTAATGGCGATGAATGTGCATGTGTTGGATGAATTGAAACAATCAGTGATTGAACTCTTAAAGAGATGACCTCAAATTTGATTTATTTGGATTAGAAATTATATGGGTTTTTTTCTGATCCAGTCTCTTTTTTTTTTTTAATAAAAATATATTTTTTGTCAGTTGTTGTCTTCTTCCTTCTTGTGCCTTTTTTCAGAATAAAGAAAATCATTTATCTCTTGCTCATTTCTGTTGTGTGTGTGTGTGTGTGTGTGTGTGTGTGTGTGTGTGTGTGTGTGTGTGTGATTGATAGTAAGAATGTTGGCATGCAAGTGCCACTGCTTTGCTTTATCTTTTTTTCTTTGTTGAACGCTTACACAGCAACTATTGTTGTCTGTCATATGAGCAAAAATGCGCCACGCTGCCGTTAAGCGCCTGACATGTCAGGCCCTGCACATCCAACTTCGGCATACGAGAGAATTGAAATCTTTTAAGTCTGTCTGGAAAAAAAAGGCAGGAGAATGGACCAAGAAGGCAGAAAACAGACAAGAAGGAGGTGGTGACAGGAAGAAAAGGAACAAGGCAGAAAAAAGAGAGTGATCGAAAAAACTTTCTAGCTCAGAATTTCCAGAAGGTGGGGATGCTTTTTATACTGACAGGTCTCCGGCATCCTCATGGGGTAAGTTTTTTTTTCTTCTTTTTAACCATAGTACACTGTCATGCTGTTTTTGAATTGGTTTTTGAAACAAAGTTTCATACCATATCTGATAATGGTTTTTGAAAGCAACTGACGGATGCTGTAGCCAAGAGAGATTAAAACTGCTCAACTTCAATCCCATGGGTCCATGGAGTCCTGGGTTCAAATCTCGGCAGCATCTGGTGAATTAACCTCTTAACTGCCCAGTGCAAGTGCACCCTATACGCCGGGGAATTAAATTCTTATGTACCACTGCTATGTTCATATCCCTCTTACTCAGAAACTACTACATGAATATTCCTGATAGTCTGCCCAATGACAGTATATATATCATAGATTACTTCAAGGCAAGCTCAAATTAGTTAGCATGATATTTAACTACGAAAATAGATTGAAAATGTAAAAATTCATCACTACTGTCATTCTGAGTAACCCCCATCTCAATAACGTCAAACATATGTCTAGGCCAAATTTCATTCTTTGTTTTTTAAAAACGCGATCTACTGAATCATATGTGATCGTTTTTATCACTGTTAGGTAAATCTAGAGTTTTATTTGCCACTTTTACAGCTGTGTAAAGTTATTGATGCCTTCAACAAGAAGTGTCAGCCATTTTGAACAAGAACTTCCCAAGCAGTCATGCACAAAAACACAAACTACGAGCAAAAAACGATCGTTTTTGCCAGGGGTTTTGCAGCTGGATGTTGCCAAGCAACAGGAGAGTGATCTCCATTACTTTTGGAGTTCTTTCCCTTTAACTGTAGTCAAGGAAGTAGGCTTGTTTACTTCGAATCGACACCCCGGAAATTTTACGGGTTATAGGCGTATAGTGTGCAGGTTTAGCCCCGGAAAATTTCCGGGGTAAGGCAGTCTAGTGGTTAAGGGTGGGGATCTTTACCATCTCCCAGGTCAACTTCAAGTGCAGACCTGCCAGTGCCTTAATTCTCTGTGTGTGTGTGTATATATATATATACGCAGAAAATCAATTACACATGCCAAAAATCCCCTAATTAGTGTCAATGTTCTGTGGGTTACGGAAACACGAACATACCCAGCATGCATCCCCAAAGTCGGAATGCGGCTACCTTCATGGTGGAAGAAAAACGGTCGCATTCACAAAATCTCACCATAGGCGAGTCTCAGAGCTCTAGGAATACACACACAAAATGAAGCACCTAGGTGCACCCGTTTACCTGTGTTTAAGAACTGACCCATTTTGGGTACAGTGTATACTTCCTTCCAAGCAGCAGAAGAAGAACAAAAAAAAAAACAATGATTAAAAGTGAAAGAAAAAAGAGAAGCACAAGGTAAAACAATCGGGCCAAGCAGAATCATTTATTATCAACATGTAATAACAAAACCTGCAACGATAATTACACAGCTTGCCTGAAGTCGGAATGCGGCTACCTTAATGGTGGGGCAAAAACATATGCATACGCTAAAGTTCACTGTTGATCAACCTCGGAGCCTTAGCCGAGGAACGATAATGACACAAAACATTACAGTCAACATTTTGAAAAAAAAAGGAAAAAAAAGTTTCTACATACACTTCATTTCTCAACCAAAGTATTCCACAAAGAATGCACTTGGAGGACCGTAACTAGTCTGTGTGCGTGTGTGTGTTTGCGAGCGTGTGTGTGTGTATGTGTCAAATGGGACTTTTGACATCTGTAGTACTCTCACATTCTTGTAAATAATCAAAAGTAAGATGTCAAATCACTACCTTTGTTTTATGAATTATTTCATTATCATTTTTTAACTTTTGACATCTGTAGTACTCGCACATTCTTGTAAATAATCAAAACTAAGGTGTCAAACCACTACCTTTGTTTTATGAATTATTTCATTATCATTTTTTAAACAATCAACAACACATATTTGCAGGTAAGGCCTACTGATAATCCTGGCCACCAACTTTCGTGCAAACAAAAACTTGATACCCAAAACAATAGAACCAACTTACACATAAATAAAATAAAATATAAATAAAATTCAAATAAAATTGATCAAAAACATAACTACAGGGATACTAGACAAAGCCAATATAAACATCAGTATACTTGAGAGTAACCTGAAAACCTTTGAAATTTTTTTTTTTAAACATCATAATAACATGTTTTTTTAATAGAAAAAAATTCTGTTAACAACCAAATACCAACAACAACAACAAAAGTATCATATTTTCAAATACAACACAAAAGATAAAAAGGATTACCAGTAATCTGGCAACAGTGCCAACATTAAAAAAATGGATAGATTCTAAGCATCTGAGAAATCAGTAACTATCAAATATGTGACGCTCTACCACATCACGAGTCGTATTGCACCAGAGGTCAGTGTTAAGTTATTGACATGTTGTTAATCTGCAATAAAAGGGCTATCCAATACAAAAAACAGATTGAAATCAGGACAATTCTATGAAAACTTATTACAAATTGAAATGATAGACTGCGGAAAGTGACAACATGAGAAATTGACAAGTTTGGTATCGTAATGGGTGGTCAGAATGAGGGCTTGGGCGTTTTAAAACGCTCTTTTTTAAAACAAAAGAAAACAAAATTACTCCTTGATACTTTGGTACAAGTAGAAGAATGGCTATAGTTTTCTAATCAATCAAAATCAACAACCTGATCCTCACCCGCCTAAAATGGCTCCTATTAGAAAAGTGGGTCAGGTGCAATGCGACTCATTTCGTGGTGGAGTGTCACAAATCAGAAACAATCAAGTAGTGTAGTAGTTCGATCCCCACTTGTGCCCAAAACTGTTCCCCCCAACCACTAGATATGAGTGGTGGTCTGGGTGGGTGCTGGTCTTTCGGATGAGACGATAAACTTAGGTCCCATGTGCAACACACACTTAACGCACGTAATAGAACCCACGCCAACAAGAGTTATTCCTGGCAAAATTATGTAGAAAAAAAAAGCCACTCTGATAAGGAAACAAACCCACAAGCAA
>CM054158.1:46985778-47093278 GCA_028751875.1 Rapana venosa | reverse complement strand
GTGCGAACGCACGCAGAACATCTTGCACACACGTTAAAACCCGTTCCACTTTTCGGAAGAGTAGGCCATTGTGTGCCGATGGGAACGGATGAAAATTTTACAAAAACTGCATTTACACGGGGACTGGGTGTAAAAAAAACAACGCAAAGAAAGAACAACACATCAAGAAAGCATGGGGCATAGAGAAAAGCAAACGGCTTATTCGGAACAGTTTTCCACCACACAGCAGTAACCAATCCTTCTATCTTAACTTACTGCAAAGCTACCACCCGGCAATGATTTATCTTAAACAAAACACACACAAAACCACTGTCAAACGCACACATAATTCTGTAATAAATGGGTACCTGCCTCTTTTGGGTCAGGGAAGGTAAAGCAGCGAGGGAGAGGAGATGGGCGCCGCTGCCCTCAATATGCTGGCCCCTAGAGAAGCTGAGGTCTCTGATACCTCGCTCCCCTACAACCACATAGTTTACGGGACACCTTTACCTTTTTAATCCTGTAATGCTCAATCATGTTTTAAAAAGCTGCCGTAGTTTTTGTGACAAGACTAGCACGATCGTTTTATCGTAAGGAACACATCCATCTCGTTTAATTCTACGATCTACACAAAACCCCTGAATTGACATTCTTATGACCAGACATCTTCTTTGTCGTCTTCTTGTTCGTCGAACACTTAGACAGCAACTGTTGCTGTCTGTCAAATGAACGAAAATGCGTTGCGCTGCCGTTAAAACCATACGTTGAACGAACCACTCTCCGGCACAGAACACACATTTACTCATGATTATCTGAACTCTAGACAAAAATGCAACACTCTTTTGTTTTGTTTTGCACTCGTAACACTCAACAATCAACAACCCCCCTATCGATATATCTTTGAACACTGGAAGAGCTGTTAAATATAACAGCTTACAGTCACACATAAAAAGAAAACTTGGACTGATATTTCACAATCAACTCTCGCCAATACTTGGAATGAAGTTCCGACCTGAGTTGACCTTTGTGTGAAACCATGTTGACCACCACACAGCCCCCCTTTGTTTTTAGGGGGGGGGGCAAAAAATAGTCCCATGTGCAAAATCCTCCCATTGATGAACCTCAGAGCACTGACTGAGGAACAACAAAAAACATAAATTTAAAACATACTCATATACTTGAAGTCAACTCTGATTTATGAATGTACCTTTTTTTTTCTTTGATGCTGAAGGATAAGTTCTCTCAACATTTTATTCCCCACCCACCCACCCCCACCCACCCACTTACACACCGAATACAGTATTTACCGAGTTTATGACAAGCAAAACAACAATACTATTCATACTCCCATCCCATGATTTTTCAATGAAAAAGTTGTTTTTTTCTCCATAGCTATTACACACACAGGTCTACCTACCTACACGACTCACACCAACGATATTCGACAACTTCCACACCAATTTTTCTTGTTCACCTTTTTCTTCTTTTTCTAAATCAACCGACGCAAACTGCTCACCAACTGGCAGTGTGAGTGAACACACATATACTTCCACACACGCACACGCATCTACTCCCATCTATGAAAAGACGTTAAATGAATTCGAACGCACACGCACATCACATCCTTGGCGAGGAGTGCTCGCGCGTAAAGGCAAAGAGTCGATTCGCAGGCGTGGGGTCCTTTATCTGAATATTTGACCGAGACAAATGTAGAGAGCAGCGCACAATCTTGGCTGGCTGGCTGGTTGGTTGGCTGAGAGGGGGGGGGGTGTGAAGGGGAGGCCACTATGTGAAGCTGTAGCCGTGCCGTTGCTTCAGCGGGGAGGAAAAGGAAGAGTCTTGCTGGGTGGAGCTGACTGACCACAGCGGGGGTGAGGTGGGTGAGGAGCCCGGCCTCAGATAACCCGGGGACCCTGCACAGGGAAAAACAAAACCCACACAACACACATTGATTTTTTTGTCTTTACTTTTGTGTTGTTGTTGGGTTGGTTGTTCTTTTTTAAGAAGGCTGCTCCAAGTATTTTTTGCTGTTGGTTTGGTTTTTTTTGGTAAGAAGGCTGCTCCAAGGTCCGTTGGACAGATCAAATGAAAGCACGAGGAGGAAGGTGGCGGTCGGTTGGTTAAGACGTTCACCTGCCTAACACGTAAACCGTGACGTTCTGGGTTCGATTCTCCCAGCCTTGCCCTTTCTTGCCAGTTTGACGAGAAAATCAAACGGAATGTCAAAGTCTTTCGGATAAGACTATACAACAAGGTTTGATTCCCCAGCCTTGCCCTTTCTTGCCAGTTTGACGAGAAAATCAAACAGAATGTCAAAGTCCTTCGGATGAGACTATAAAACGAGGCTTCATGTGGAAACATGTGCAAAACATCTTGCGCACACGTTAAAACCCATCCCGCCTTTCGGAAGAGGCCATTTCGTGCCAGTTGGAAATGACAAAAAACAAAAAACCAACAAAAAGACCACCGCATGCACACACAGGTGACTTGTTTCGACACCATCCCCAAGGCTGGAACACTGCTACCTAAATGGTGGGGGGGAAACCAGTCACATTCACAAAAATCTCACCACTGGTGAACCTTGGAGCTCTAGCCAAGGATCAGGAAAGAAAAGGGGAAAAAAAAGGACAGACATGATAACGTCACTACAAACTTTCCATTTCTTTATTTATTTATTTAATTTATTGATTCTTTTATATCGAGGATAATGGAATAAGCACTCGTGTGCTTTTTTTTAACATCCAGTCCTCCCGTGTGTATGCCGTTTTGTCAATTCCGTCATCTGTTCCCACCGGCACACAATGGCCTACTCTTCCGAAAAGCGGAACAGGATTTAACGTGTGCGCAAAATGTTCTGCGTGCGTTCGCACACGGGGGCCTTGGTTTATAGTCTCACCCGAAGGACGTAATACTGTAAACACAAACACATATATACATATACTACCCCCTGTCTACTCCCCCCCCCCTCTCCTGTCCAGCAATACTGTGAAAACCTTTCCTCCACACACACATTCTAACCAACACACACTCTCTCACACACACATACACATGTAATGTAAATCTACGAGAGAGAGAGAGAAAAAAAAAAAGGTTCAGCAGACTGACCTCGGGTGGGTGTCACCTGTTGTCGAAAGGGGTGAGGGGAGGGGGGAGTGGAGGGGGCAGCGGCACTCTGGTTCAAAAACACGTTAGAGGTCGCCGATGCTTTGTAGCGCGATCCCACCACAGTGTGGTAACCTGGAAAACATGACAAGCATGAAACCATTCCCACAGTTTAGGTCTGGCTTATCAGTACACACACATACTTTATTTATTTATTTCGTTTTAGGTCACGTCAAATTTCTCTGCGTGAAATTCGGGCTGCTCTCTCCCCGGGGAGAGCGCGTCGCCACAAGAGCAGCGCCATCCTTTTTTTTTCTTTTTTTTTTTTCTGTCTACAACTGTATTTGTTTCCCTATCAGAGTGGTTTTTTTCTACAGAATTTTGCCAGGGACAACTCTCTTGTTGCCGTGGGTTCTTTTACGAGTGCTAAATAATTTTTTTGTAACACACGGGACCTCGGTTTATCGTCTCATCCGAAAGACTAGCACCCAGACCACCACTCAAGGTCTAGTGGATGGGGAAACATTTTCGGGTCCAAACGGGATTTGAACCATCGCCCACTTCTGACCCAGACTTTTCGCTTTCTAGACAGGTGTGTTACCTCTAGACCACCGATCCACATACTTTTGGGGATGGGATAACTCAGAGGTCAGAGCACTCGCTTTCCCCCAGCTAAGGTTAAGCAGCATTGAGTGTGGTTACCACTTGGGTGAGTGACCCGTTTGCACACATTGGCTTCAGTACAGTCCCCCAGCTGTAAATGGGTACCTGCCTCTTTAGGGTCAGGGAAGGTAAAGCAGCGAGGGAGAGGAAATGGGCGCCGCTTGAAAAGTTGAGGTCTCTGACGCCTCGCTCCCCTACAACCACATAGGTTATGGGACCCCTTTACCTTTACTTTTTCTTTAAAAATCAAAACTTCCTTCACGCAAAGAACTCCTACATGCATGAAATAACACACAAGTTTCAAGTGCACAACAACACACACACATGATGTATACATATACTAATCCCTTGTCTAAAAAATCACGTTTTAGTGGATAGACATTTCAACCGAAGACACACGCATCTTCCAGAAAATTTTGAGACATTTTGCATCCTCTACAGTATGATTCCTTTTCTTTTTTTTTCTCCCCCTCAGGTAGAGCTTCAGATTCATCAATGGTGACTTTTTGTGTATGCAACCATTTGTCTTATCATGAAAGGTATTTCGACTTCAGGGATGATAACAAAACACAACACCAGTGTTTGATTTTTTAAATTTTTGTACAAACAATGCATCCATTTCTACCAGCACACAATGGCCTACTCTTCCAAAAGGCTGAACAGGTTTAAACACGTGTGCAAGATGTTTTGAGCATGTTCATACATGGGACCGCAGCAAAACCTGGGCTGCCTGTGTTGCAGATGATCTTAGAGAAAGGGGCATAAATAAGGAGGAAGCTCAAAACAGAGAGAGATGGAGAAGGCTCATCAATGTCAAACCTTCCCTGGGAGAAACATGACAAAAAAGGAGGAAGAAGAAGAAGAAGAAGAAGAAGAAGAAGAAGAAGAAAAAGAAGAAGAAGAAGAAGAAGACATACACGGGACCTCAGTTTACAGTCTCATTCTTCAAAGACTTTCAGAGAAGCGGTGTTGATACTGAGGTTAACTCCAGGGGGGCAAAAAAATCCCCTCGACTAGCCATCACAGTAGAGGCTCGAACTTGCACCATCAACATGAGCTCAACACTCTAACCACTAGGCTACCAACCTCCCACCCCCAGGTGCCTGTTTGGTTGTTTTTTTAAATTTCATAACAAACAAAAGGAACCTACAGATCCCCAAATTTCAGTCCCTAAATCAGAAATCTCCATTGGGACAGAACAAATACAAGCCCAACAACAGTCCAACATTTTTACAACACACGCCTCAGCGATGAGGACATAACTACAACCCCCACCACCACCACGGAACATTTCTACAACACGAGCACATAACTACAACCACCATCACCACCTCCCAACATTTCTACAACACGAGCACATAACTACAACCCCACCACACCACCCAACATTTCTACAACACGAGCACATAACTACAACCACCACCACCACCCAACATTTCTACAACACGAGCACATAACTACAACCACCACCACCACCACCCAACATTTCTACAACACGAGCACATAACTACAACCACCACCACCACCACCCAACATTTCTACAACATGAGCACATAACTACAACCACCACCACCACCCAACATTTCTACAACACGAGCACATAACTACAACCACCACCACCACCACCCAACATTTCTACAACACGAGCACATAACTACAACCACCACCACCACCCAACATTTCTACAACACGAGCACATAACTACAACCACCACCACCACCCAACATTTCTACAACACAAGCACATAACTACAACCCCCACCACCACCACCCAACATTTCTACAACACGAGCACATAACTACAACCACCACCACCACCACCCAACATTTCTACAACACGAGCACATAACTACAACCACCACCACCACCACCCAACATTTCTACAACACGAGCACATAACTACAACCACCACCACCACCACCCAACATTTCTACAACACGAGCACATAACTACAACCACCACCACCACCACCCAACATTTCTACAACACGAGCACATAACTACAACCACCATCACCACCACCCAACACATCTACAACACGAGCACATAACTACAACCACCACCACCACCACCCAACATTTCTACAACACGAGCACATAACTACAACCACCATCACCACCACCCAACACATCTACAACACGAGCACATAACTACAACCACCACCACCACCACCCACCATTTCTACAACACGAGCACATAACTACAACCCACCACCACCACCACCCAACATTTCTACAACGAGCACATAACTACAACCAACCTCCCAACATTTCTACAACACGAGCACATAACTACAACCACCTCCACAAATTTCTACAACACGAGCACATAACTACAACACACCACACATTTCTACAACACGAGCACATAACTACAACCACCACCACCACCCAACATTTCTACAACATAAGCACATAACTACAACCCCCACCACCACCACCCAACATTTCTACAACACGAGCACATAACTACAACCACCACCACCACCACCCAACATTTCTACAACACGAGCACATAACTACAACCACCACCACCACCACCCAACATTTCTACAACACGAGCACATAACTACAACCACCACCACCACACCCAACATTTCTACAACACGAGCACATAACTACAACCACCAACCACCACCACCCAAACATTTCTACAACACGACACATAACTACAACCCACCATCACCACCACCCAACACATCTACAACACGAGCACATAACTACAACACACCACCACCACCCAACATTTCTACAACACGAGCACATAACTACAACCACCATCCACCACCACCCAACAATCTACAAACCCCGAGCACATAACTACAACCACCACCACCACCCCCCACCATTTCTACAACACGAGCACATAACCACAACCACCACACCATCCCCCAACCCCCCCCACCACCCCCAACATTTCTACAACATGAGCACATAACTACAACAAACCCCCACCCAACATTTCTACAACACGAGCACATAACTACAACCACCTCCCAACATTTCTACAACACGAGCACATAACTACAAACCACCACACATTTCTACAACACGAGCACATAACTACAACCACCACACATTTCTACAACACGAGCACATAACTACAACCACCACACATTTCTACAACACAAGCACATAACTACAACCACCACCACCACCTCCCAACATTTCTACAACACGAGCAACATAACTACAACCACCACACATTTCTACAACACGAGCACATAACTACAACCACCACACATTTCTACAACACAAGCACATAACTACAACCACCACCACCACCTCCCAACATTTCTACAACACGAGCACATAAATACAACCACTACCACCACCACCACCCCAACATTTCTACAACACGAGCACATAACTACAACCACCACCACCACCCAACATTTCTACAACACGAGCACATAACTACAACCACCACCACCTCCCAATATTTCTACAACACAAGCACATAACTACAACCACCACCACCACCACCACCCAACATATCTACAACACGAGCACATAACTACAACCACCACCACCTCCCAACATTTCTACAACACGAGCACATAACTACAACCACCACCACCACCCAACATTTTCTACAACACGAGCACATAACTACAACCACCACCACCACCCAACATTTCTACAACACGAGCACATAACTACAACCCCACCACCCAACATTTCTACAACACAAGCACATAACTACAACCACCACCACCACCACCCAACATTTCTACAACACAGCACATAACTACAACCACCCACCACCACCCAACATTTCTACAACACGAGCACATAACTACAACCACCACCACCCAACATTTCTACAACACGAGCACATAACTACAACCACCACCAAAATTTCTACAACACGAGCACATAACTACAACCACCACCCCCAATTTCTACAACACAACACAATACAAACCACCACCACCACCACCCCAACATTTCTACAACACGAGCACATAAACACAACCACCACCACACCACCCAACATTCTACAACACAACACATAAACACAACCACCACCACCACCACCCAACATTTCTACAACACAACACATAACACACCCCCCACCACCACCACCTCCCAACATTTCTACAACACAAACACATAACACAACCACCACACATTTCTACAACACGAGCACATAAACACAACACCACACATTTCTACAACACGAGCACATAACTACAACCACCACACATTTCTACACACCAAACACATAACTACAACCACCACACATTTCTACAACACAAGCACATAACCACCACCACCACCACCCAACAACGTGTGCCTCACCGATGAGGACGGCGGCCCCGGTGGCGAGGATGATGAGGAGGAGGACGAACCAGGACTGGTAGTTGTGCAGCGTGGAGCGCAGCAGGTAACCCCAGCCCACGTCCTGCCGGTACAGCCCCTGTCCTGTACCGTCACACACTTCACATTTCTTTATTTTATATTTTATTCTTTTATATCGAGGATCATGGAATAAGCATTTATGTGCTTTTTTTTTTTACATCCAGTCCTCGTGTGTATGCGCTTTGATTTGTCTTTGCAAGATATAGCGCTATATAAGTTCCATTTATTATTATTATTATGCGGTTTTGTCACATTCTGTCATCTGTTCCCACCAGCACACAATGGCCTACTCTTTAACGAAAAGCGGAACAGGATTTAACGTGTGCGCAAGATGTTCTGTGTGAGTTGACACACGGGGCCTCGGTTTATAGTCTCATCCGAAGGACTTTTGGGGAGAGCGGAGTCTGTACTGATGGTTAACTCCAGGGGAAAATATCCCCTTGAACAGGAATCGAACCCAGGTTGTCAGATTGTGAACGCAATGTTCTGACCACTAGGCTATCCCGTCCACTGCATCTTCAACATCACTGCTGCATCCGTCATCATCGAATACCAAGACAGCAACTATTTGTGGAGGTTCTTCAGTTTTACTAAATAGTAATTAATATAAGACGGTCAGCAACTGTTGTCTGTCATATGTGACGCTCCATCACATAATGAGTCGCATTGCGCCACAGCTCAATTTTTAGTTACTGACATGTTGTTAATCTGCAATAAAAGGGCTATCCAATGCAAGAAACAGATTGAGAATCGGATAATTCTGTGAAAAGTTATTACAAATTGAAATGATAGACTGCAGGAAGTGACAAAATGAGAAACTGACAAGTTTAGCATCGTAACAGGTGGTCACAATGAGGGCTTGGGTATTTTTAAACACGTTTTTTAAAGCAAAAAGAAACAACATTTCACCTTGACACTTCAGTACAAGGTAGATGAACGGCTATATTTTTATAATCAGTCAAAATCTCAAAATCAACAACCTAACCCCCACCTGCCTAAAATGGCTTCTAGCGGAAAAGTGGGCGAGGTGCCAAGCGACTCATTTCGTGGTGAAGCGTCGTCACATATGAGCGAAAATGCCTGGCACTGCCCTTCAGGGCCTAGCAAATTCAGGCCCAGCGCATCTGACTTCGGCATATGAGAGAATCGTTCTTTTTCAAGTCTTTCTGAGGAAAAAAAGGGCAGGAGAATGGACCAAGAAGACAGAACATAGACAAGGAGACAGGAAGGAAAAGAGACAAAGAGAAGGATAGAAAAGAGGGAATTCCTAGCACAGAATTTCCTGAAGGTGGGGGATGGCATTTATACTGACAGGCCTCCCAGACTCCCTACGGTGGAGATCAGTGGTCTAGTGGTAAGATGCTGTCTAGAAAGGCAAGACATTTCAGGTTCAAACCAGCATAGCAGTAAAAAGGGGTGAAGGGTGGTTTTGAGGGAGAGACATTGCACAATCATATCGCAAACCATACAATGTGGGTAATAGTGCACATACATTATCATTTAATTTTTTCATTGCAGGCACTCTCTCGCTGAGAAGACTCAATGTGGCACAAACAATATATATTTAGCCAACTTGAGAAATGGATAGAGATTGCTGAAATTATTACATTTCACTTTTTCTGAATGTATTTAAATTCCACAGCACACACTGTCCACCAAGCAACTTGTCTTTCTATCACTCAAAAGAAAAAAAGCCCAAAACAAAGCAAAATATTGATGAGCAAATGCATGCATGCAAGCACACACACATCCAGAACACACCCTCAGCACACAAATAACACCTTGAACACACAACGCACATGCGCGCACACACACACAACACACACTGTACTATGTGAAAATAAAAGTTTGACAAACACACACACACTGACAACCCCCCCACACACACACATACAAACAACACCCCACACACGTACACAACACCCCCACACACAAACACACTCCCCACCCCACTTCCATACACATAACCACACACACAAAACAACACCACACACAAAACAACACCACACACACAAACAATACACAACACAAACAACCACACACCCACACCACCCCCTCTTCCCCCAACACACACATACATCACCACACACACAATGTGGTCAGAACATTGCCCTCGCAATCAGACGACCCAGGTTCCATTCCCGTTCAAGGGGATATTTTCCCTTGGAGTTAATATCAGTGCAGACTCCACTCTCCCCAAAAGTCCTTCGGATGAGACTATAAACTGAGGCCCCGTGTACGAATGCACGCAGAACATCTTGCCCACATGTTAAATCATGTTCTGCTTTTCGTGTGTGTGCCGGTAGGAACAGGTGACAAAATTGACAAAACCGCATACAAACGGGGACTGGATGTAAAAAAGCACATAAGAGCTTATTCCATTATCCTTGATATGAAAGAATAAAATAAAATAAATTAATAAAATTTAAAAAAACAACACCACACAAACAAACAATACACAACACAAACAACCACGCACCCCTACCCCCCTCCTCCCCCAACACACACACAAACAATACACAACACAAACAACCACACCCCCACCATCCCCCCTCCCAACACACACAACATCACACACAAACAACCACGTACCCCCACCACCCTCTCCTCCCCAACACACACATCACACCACACACACAAACAATACACAACACAAACAACCACCCACCCCCACCATCCCCTCCTCCCAACACACACACACATCACACACAAACAACCACATACCACCACCTTCCCCCTCCTCCCCAACACACACACACAAAACAACCACATACCACCACCACCCCTGCTCCTCCCCCAACACACACATCACCACACACAAACAATGCACAACACAAACAACCACCCCCCTCCTCCCCCAACACACACATCACACCCAAACAATACACAAAACAACCACCCACCCCACATCTCCCCCAACACACACATCACCACAACACAAACAATACACAACACAACCAACCACCCACCCCCACCCCCTCTCCTCCCCCAACACACACACACAAACAATACACAACACAAACAACCACCACCACCACCCCCCCTCCTCCCCAACACACACACACCACACACACACAATCACACACAACCACGCACCCCCTCCTCCCCCCAGTACACCACAAACCATACACAACACAAACAACCACACCCACACCACCATCCCCCCTCCTCCCCAACACACACACAAATCACCACACACACACACAATACACAACACAAACAACCAACCACACCCACCACCACACCCCCACCTCCTCCCCCAACACACACACATCACCACACACACCACACAACCACCCACCACCAACACCCCCCCCCCCCCACCCCCATCACCACACACATCACAACAACACACAAACAACCACACCCCACCCCTCCCCACACACACACACATCACCACACACACACACATCACCACACACACAACAACACAACCAAACACCCACCCCACCACCACCCCACTCCTCCTCCCCCAACACACACCACCACCACACACACCACACAACCCACCCACCCCCAACACCCCCCCCCTCCTCCCCAACACACACACACATCACCAACACACAACCCTCCACCACCACCCCCCTCCCTCCCCAACACACACACATCACCACACACACACACACCACCACCCTCCCCCAACACACCAACCCCCAACCCTCGCACTCACTGGGCATGTCGGGCTTCTGGCCAAGCAGCTTGATGGAGACAGGGACGCGCTGCTTCTGTCCCGTGCGCTGGTTGGCCAGCTGCAGGTGGAGGTCCAGGTGCTCCCTCTCCCACAGGCTGAGCGAGTCGCGCAGACGCACTGGGTACAGCACCACCAGGCCCCCAGACTGCGGGTCTGTCTCCGGGGACAACACCTCCACCAGCGTCGGGTCGCTAGACGTCACCTGGCAGGTAAAGGTAAAGGAGTCTCCCATAACTTGTAAGGTCGTAAGGGGAGCGAGGCGTCAGAGCCCTCACTTCTCTAGGTGATGATAGGTAAAGGAGTCCCATAACCTATAAGGTCGTAGGGGAGCGAGGCGTCAGAGACCTCACTTCTCTAGGTGATGATAGGTAAAGGAGTCCCATAACCTATAAGGTCGTAGGGGAGCGAGGCGTCAGAGACCTCACTTCTCTAGGTGATGATAGGTAAAGGTAAAGGAGTCCCATAACCTATAAGGTCGTAAGGGGAGCGAGGCGTCAGAGACCTCACTTCTCTAGGTGATGATAGGTAAAGGTAAAGGAGTCCCATAACCTATAAGGTCGTAAGGGGAGCGAGGCGTCAGAGACCTCACTTCTCTAGGTGATGATAGGTAAAGGTAAAGGAGTCCCATAACCTATAAGGTCGTAAGGGGAGCGAGGCGTCAGAGACCTCACTTCTCTAGGTGATGATAGGTAAAGGTAAAGGAGTCCCATAACCTATAAGGTCGTAAGGGGAGCGAGGCGTCAGAGACCTCACTTCTCTAGGTGGTGATAGGTAAAGGGTAAAGGAGTCCCATAACCTATAAGGTCGTAGGGGAGCGAGGCATCAGAGACCTCACTTCTCTAGGTGATGATAGGTAAAGGTAAAGGAGTCTCCCATAACTTATAAGGTCGTAAGGGGAGCGAGGCGTCAGAGACCTCACTTCTCTAGGTGATGATAGGTAAAGGAGGTAAAGGAGTCCCATAACCTATAAGGTCGTAGGGGAGCGAGGCGTCAGAGACCTCACTTCTCTAGGTGATGATAGGTAAAGGAGGTAAAGGAGTCCCATAACCTATAAGGTCGTAGGGGAGCGAGGCGTCAGAGACCTCACTTCTCTAGGTGATGATAGGTAAAGGTAAAGGAGTCTCCCATAACTTATAAGGTCGTAAGGGAGCGAGGCGTCAGAGACCTCACTTCTCTAGGGGCCAGCATATTGAGGGCAGCGGCGCCCATCTCCTCTCCCTGGCTGCTTTACCTTCCCTGACCCTAAAAAAGGGCAGTACCCATTTACAGCTGGGGAACTGTACTGAAGCCAAGGCGTGTAAGCGGTCACCCATCAATGGTAACACGCTCGACGCTGCTTAAACTTGCTAGGGGGTAGCAAAGCGATGCTCCGACCCTTTACTTTAAGCATCCCGTCCCTGGCAGATGGTGAACAACAACGAACAAAAAGTGTTTTTGTATACCACTTTTTAAAGTGATGATGGCAGATTTCTCTGTGTGTGTGTGAAATTCGGGCTGCTCTCCTTGGGGAGAGAGAGCGTGTTGCCACAAGAGCAGCGCCACCCTTTTTTGTTACTTTAAGTAACGGCAGATTTCTGTGTGTGAAATTCAGGCTGCTCTCTTTGGGGAGAGTGCGTAGCCACAAGAGCAGCGCCACCCTTTTTTTCCCCTTTAAGTCACCACAAGATTTCTCTCTGTGTGAAATTCGGGCTGCTTTTCTTGGCGAAAGCGCGTCACCACAAGAGCAGCGCCACCTTTTTATTTTTACTTTAAGTCACGGCAGATTTCTCTGTGTGTGAAATTCGGGCTGCTCTCCCCAGCAGAGATCGCGTCGCCACAATAGCAGCGCCACCCTTTTTTTTTTCTCTTTTTTGAAGTCAGGGCAGATTTCTCTATGTGTAAAATTCGGGCTGCTCTTTTTGGGTAGAGCGTGTTGCCACAAGAGCAGCGCCACCCTTTTTTTTTTCCTTTTTCTTTTCTTGTCTGCAACTTTATTTGTTTCCCTATCAGAGTGGCTTTTATCCTACAGAATTTTGCCAGGGACAACTCCCCTGTTGCCATGGGTTCTTTTACATGTGCTACATAATTAGGTGTAACACACAGGACCTTGGTTTGTTGTCTCATCTGGAAAACTAGCACCCAATCACTCATGGTCTAATAGATGGGGGAAAAGTTTTTGGCCCAAATGGGGATCGAACTACCACACACTTCGGACCGGGACTTTTTGCTTTCTAGGCAGGTGCATTATCTCTTCACCACCGATCCACTGTGGTATTATTTCCTGGCAAAAATTCTATCTTTCTTTCTTCCTGCTCTGTTTACTGCAGTATGTATGTCACAGCGCGCAAATCCAACATAACTCGAGTCAACCCTGTAATGGGGGAGGGAGGAATGGCAATTGAAAAACTGTGTAATATTCTTCAGATGGCATGGCATATGGATTGTGTACTTATAATGCATTGTGTATAATGTAGTAAAATATGTATGTATTGTTTTATGTATGTTGTTGTGTTATGCCTGTAAGTCAGCAGGAAATGCTGAATAACGCTATTTTTTTAATGTCTAGTTAACGTTTAATGAATATGAATAATGGCTTGTCATGACATATAAGTAGTGTAAAAAAAAGGAATTAAAAAAATAATTAAAAAAAAAAATACTTCAGGTCCAGGGTCCAATGCTAAAATCAGCACTCCTCTTTCTTTTACCAAGTCCAAGTGTGGTCAGCTCCTGCTATAGTTAGCACCAGCTGGGCTGGGATGGGGTGGAATGGATAGCTTCTTCTTCGTCGTCGTTGTCGTCAAACGCTCAGACAGCAAATACTGTTGTCTTTGTTTTAATGAGCAAAAAAATGCACTGCGCTGCCGTTAAGCGCCTGACAAGTCGGGCCCAGGACATCCAAAACTTAAGCGTGAGATAGAACTGACATCATTTAAGTCTTTCTGGGGGTTAAAAAAAAAGAAAAGGCAGGAGAATGGACTAAAAAGGCAGAAAACGGACAAGAAGGAGGTGACAGAAAGAAAAGAAACAAGACAAGAAACAAAAGAGAGGGATAGAAAAGAGGGAGTCCCTAGCACAGAATTTCCAGAAGGTGGGGATGCTGTTTATACTGACAGGTCTCCCTGGCATCCCCACACAGGGGAAAAAAAGTATTTTAATTTTTTAAAAATCTAATATTTCTAAACAAGACTAACTCCTTTGAGGAGTCATTCAGGCACTGCACTTTTGTTTTTTTTCTTTCAAAGTCATGACAGTCACAATCCTCACACACCACCACACACACCAGCCCCAAAAAGCTCAGCATTACCTGCATGTGCTCCAGGACTCGAGTCAGTGAGGCCACACGCAGGGAGCCCAGCGGCGACAGGTTGGACAGGTGAAGCTCCGTGGTGTACACGTGGAAGGCCGGCATCAGGTCAAGGTCAACCGCGCTGACCCCACCTCCGGCTGCCCATCCGTGCGGGGCAAGGTCACGGTCAAGGCCACGGCCGAGAGGAGCGTGGCCGCCTGTTGACGCACGGTGGGGCTGGCCACCGACTGAATCCAGCAGCCTTGCTCACCTGGGCGCAGGTAGAGAAGCGAATCGACATCAAAATTGAAAATGTTACCTGGCCGTAGGTGGGTGAAAAATCAGATCCGATCAAGATCAAAACAAATCACGAGAAACAAGGTGGCAGGGTGGTTAAGACAATCACCTGCCAAACAAGCAGGCAGTGAGGTTTCTGGGTTCGATTCCAGCATTGCGATAAATTTATTAAAAAAAAATTTTTTTTTCTAAAACCCACCTGGCCAAAGGTAATTTATCAATCAATATCAACTGAAAACATTTCAAGATTGTTAAACCCAGTTTTGCTGTCTTGTTTCCAAATTCCCAACAAGAATCATTACCTACAAACTACACACAGGCATTTTAACATTCTCCACTCTTAAACTGCCCCCCTCCCCCCACCACCACTCCTCCCACCACCCCTCCCCACTCACCCACCCAGCAGTAAGCTAAGAGCCACGACATTCACAATCTTCAGACATTCAAATTTTGTCATACTGCGAAATGTTATGTTGAGCTTTGTCTTCATGATAGACAAGCTTCTCGCCTATCAACCTGTGTTCTCCAATAAAACAGAACATCTTGCGCACACATTAATTCCTGTTCCGCTTTTCAAAAGAGTAGGCCATTGTGTGCCGGTGGGAACAGATGACAAAATTTACAAAACCGTATACACACGGGGGCTGGATATAGAAAAGCACATGAAAGCTTATTCCATTACCCTCAATATCCAAAAAAAAAAAGTCATCTGAGCGCTTTGTTTTGTTGCTTTACAAGATTCAGCGCTATATAAATTCCATACATTATTATTATTATTAAAAGAGAAAAATCCTTGAAGTATAGCTGCCTATATGAAACAAGGCTACCCAAAACTGCCACACATGTAAAACAAAATCCTCACCCAGTGAGTACCTGAAGTCTCACAAAGATTCCCAGGTGGGATAAGCGAGACAGAATATATCATACATTCTGAGTAACCCACACACAGTGCTTTCAAGAGATACCCAGTGACATAAATAATCTTTTAAAAAACAAAAAAATCACTGTTGAAATTTTCAGGTTCATACTGAAAAAAAATCCCTCTTTCCCAAACATCCCCCCCTACCCCCCTCTCAACTCCTGTCCTACCCCTGTCCTATATAATGTGACACTCCCCCACAAAATGAGTGGTACTGCACCTGACCCACTTTTCAGGTAGGAGACATTTTAGGCAAGTAGGGGGGGCCAGGTTGTCGATTTTGCAGATTTTGATTGATTGTAAAACTATAGCCATTCTTCTACCTTGTGCTGAAGTATCAAGGAGTAATTTTGTTTCCTTTCTGCTTGACAAACACGTTTAATTAAAAAAAAAAACACCCAAGCCCTCATTCAGACCACCTATTACGACACAAAACTTGTCAATGTCTCATTTTTGTCATTTCCTGCAGTCTATCACTTCAATTTGTAATAACTTATCATAGAATTGTCCGAATTTCAATCTGGTTTTGTGTGTTACATCGCCCTTTTTTTAAAAATTTCAAATGAATACCACGTTAACAATTCAAAACTGACCTCCAGTGCAATGTGACTTATTATGTGGCAGAATGTCACTTTCTTTCTTTTTTCGCAGGGGAGATCTTGGTCTCCTTTCTCTCCCTCTCTTTCTTTGTCTGTCTTTCTCTCCCTCTCTTTCTTTGTCTTTCTCTCCCCTTCTCTCTCTCTTTCTCTCCCTCTCTTTCTTTGTCTTTCTCTCCCCTTCTCTCTCTCTTTCTCTCCCTCTCTTTCTGTCTTCTCTCTTTGTCTTTCTCTCCCCTTCTCTCTCTCTCTTTTCTCTCCCTCTCTTTCTGTCTGTCTTTCTCCTCTCTCTTTCTTTCTGTCTTTCTCTTCCTCTCCCTTTCTTTCCTCTCCCTCTCTCTTTCTTTCCTCCTCTCTCTTTCTTTCTGTCTTTCTCTTCCTCTCTCTTTCTTTCTCTCCCTCTCTCTTTCTTTCTCCCTCTCTCTTTCTTTCTGTCTTTCTCTTCCTCTCTCTTTCTTTCTCTCCCTCTCGCTTTCTTTCTCTCCCCCTCTCTCTCCCTCTTTCTTTCTCCCCCTCTCTCTTTCTTTCTCCCTCTCTCTTTCTTTTTCTCCCTCTCTTTTTCTTTCTCTCCCTCTCTCTCTCTCTTTCTCCCCCTCTCTTTCTCCCCCTCTCTTTCTTTCTCCCCCTCTCTTTCTTTCTCCCCCTCTCTTTCTTTCTCTCCCTCTCTTTCTTTCTCTCCCTCTCTTTCTTTCTCTCCCTCTTTCTTTCTCCCCCTCTCTCTTTCTTTCTCCCCCTCTCTTTCTTTCTCTCCCTCTCTTTCTTTCTCTCCCTCTCTTTCTTTCTCTCCCTCTCTCTTTCTTTGTCTCCCTCTCTCTTTCTTTGTCTCCCTCTCTTTCTCTTTCTTTCTCCCCCTCTCTTTCTTTCTCTTTCTCCCCCCTCTCTTTCTTTCTCTCCCTCTCTCTTTCTTTGTCTCCCTCTCTCTTTCTTTCTCCCCCTCTCTTTCTCCCTCTCTCTTTCTTTCTCTCCCTCTCTTTCTTTCTCTCCCTCTCTTTCTTTCTCTCCCTCTCTTTCTTTCTCTCCCTCTCTCTCTCTTTGTCTCCCTCTCTCTCTCTTTGTCTCCCTCTCTCTCTCTTTGTCTCCCTCTCTCTCTCTTTGTCTCCCTCTCTCTTTCTTTGTCTCCCTCTCTCTCTCTTTCTTTCTCTCACCTGAAGCAGCGTCGAGGACGGGGCTGGCAGAGAAGAGCTCTGCGCTGCTGACGTCTGTCTGCTTATTGGTCAGATGCAGGTCGCACAGGAAAGGCACGACGGGCGACAGGTATCTGTGCTGCGTCTTCAGATCCGATGCGGTGCTGCAGTTGTTACCTGGAGGGGGGGGAGTCACGATTAAAAGCAACACTGTCATCGTCTGTACACAGTACACAGGAGTATTGAGGACAGACCACAAGTCTCTTAAGAGATACCTATTTCAAAAGTTTGGCTCTGGCCCAGGCCAAAAGCTGTGTCAGTTATTACTGATGTCAGCTAAGCGCCGAGACCTACATTAAAATGTTGTTATGTTGTGAAAATATTGTGTTGAGATTGCCTTCAGCCATGACAAACTCTTAACATAACAACCTGTACTCTCCATTAAGGAGAAATATCCTCTGAAGTCGGAGTGTGGCTGCCTATATGGCGAGGTACTTGGAAACATAGGATTCACACAAACTTCTCATCCAGTGTGTACTTTCAATCTCACAGTGACTCCCAGGTGGGATGATGAGTGAGACAGAGAAGTGCATGTCATGGGTGACCCCCCAGAGTGTTAAGCCGGGAAATGCACAACAAACGTTTGGAATGACATTTCCCTTAAGCACTTAAGGAAACAACAAAACAAGCAGATGGGGAAACATTTTTTTTAAACATTTGTTTTCCCCAAATGGATGGTGCTCTCTAGGGAGAACAGCCCGAATTACACCCAGAGAAATCTGCCATGATTGAACATGGCATACAATACAATACAGTACAGTACAGTACAATACAACACAATACAAGATGATGCAAACTGAGTAACAGTAAAGGTGTCCCAAAATCTATGTTGTTGTTGTTGTTGTGCGTTCCCCAGCTTTACACCCTGTGGGTCACCCAGAACGTGCACTCTGCCTCACTCATCCCACCTGGGAATCTCTGTGAGACAGGAAGTACACACTGGATGAGAAGTTTGCGTGTGTGACTCTTTTTATTTATTTATTTATTTATTTATACCACTTTAAGTCACGAGATTTCTCTGCGTGAAATTCGGGCTGCTCTCCCCGGGGAAAGCATGTCGCCACAAGAGCAGCGCCACCCCTTTTTTTTTTTTTTTTTTTTTTTTGTCTGCAACTGTATTTCTTTCCCTATCAGAGTGGCTTTTTTCTAAGAATTTTGCCAGGGACAACTCTCTTGTTGCCGTGGGTTCTTTTTCGTGCGCTGCATAATTTTCTGTAACACACGGGACCTCGGTTTATCGTCTCATCCGAAAGACTAGCGCCCAGACCACCACTCATGGTCTAATGGATGGGGGAAAAGCTTCGGGCCCAGACGGGATGCGAACCCGGACTTTTCGCTTTCTAGACAGGCGCGTTACCTCTAGACCACCAATCCATTCAAGTACCTCGCTATATAGGCAGCCATACTCCGACTTCAGAGGATTTTTTTCTCCTTTAACAAAGGAGAGTACAGGTTGTTATGTTAAGAGCTTGCCATGGCTGAAGGCAATCTCAACACAACATTTTACAACATAACAACGTTTTAATGTAGGCCTTGGCAATTAGCTGACATCAATAATAACTGACACAGCTTTTGGCCTGGGCCAGTCCAAAATCTATGTGGTCATAAGGGAGTGAGGCATCAGAGATCTCAACTTCTCTAGGGGCCAGCATATTGAGGGCGGTGCCCGTCTCCTTTCCCTCGCTGCTTTACCTTCCCTGACCCTAAAGAGGGCAGGTACCCATTTACAGCTGGGTGAACTGGGGGAACTGTACTAAAGCCAAGGCGCGCAAATGGTCACCCATCCAATTGGCAACAACGCTTGACACTGCTTAAACTTTTTAAAAAAATTCTTTTATATCGAGGATAATGGAATAAGCACTTACATGCTTTTTTACATCCAGTCCCTGCGTGTATGCAGTTTTGTAAATTCTGTCATCTGTTCCCACTGGCACACAATGGCCTACTCTTACGAAAAGCAGAACAGGATTTAACGTGTGTGCAAGATGTTCTGCGTGCGTTCGCACATGGGGCATCGGTTTATAGTCTCATCCGAAGGACTTTTGGGGAGAGTGGAGTCTGCACTGATGTTAACTCCAGGGGAAAATATCCCCTTGAATGGGAATCGATCCCGCTCGTCAGATTGCGAGCGCAATGTTCTAACCACTAGGCTATCCCGTCTACTTGGGAGAAGCGAGTGCTCTGACCACTGACCTATCCCGACCCACAAACCGACAAAAATGACAAACACCACCTCAGCCTACCTTTCAGCGCGAGTGAAGAGATGAAGAAGACGGGTACGAACTGGGAGGAGTCGGGGTGGGTGGTCAGGTACTTCACGCCAGGTCTCACCTCTATCCTCTCCACAGGTACCACCGTTACCTGTTCAACACAGGAGAGTCACTTGTACAACTTAAGAGAGGAGTTCATTGAAAAAAATATTAAAAATTTTGTTTTAAATATGTGAGTGTGTTTGACGAATCACTCAACACACATACACAGAGAGCACGCACACACATACACACGCATACACACACACACACCCACCAACACCAAACAATATCACAAGGATATCTGAGCACAAATCCTGTTTGACATATCACTCATCATACACACCCACCAAAACAATATTACAAGAAGAATAATGTGGGCAGGAATCCATCCCTTGAATGCATCAATACTTCATCAGCAATGAACCATACATACACTTACTTTATTCTTTCTGGATTTTTTTTTGTTCCTCGGCAAGAGCTTCAAGGTTATCTAATGGTGAGATCATGCCTATGCAACCGTTTTTACCCATCCCTAAGGCAGTCGAACTTCAGGGAATATACCACTGGGTGACTACGCATCTGGGCTTCAGGCCAGTCCCCCATTTTCACCCCCAACCCCTCCCCTTTTTCCCCCTGTAAATGGGTACCTGCCTCTTTAGGGTCAGGGAAGGTAAAGCAGCAAGGGAGAGGAGATAGGCACCATCGCCCTCGATATGCTGTCCCCTGGAGAAGTTAAGGTCTCCGACACCTCGCTCCCCAACAACTGCATAGGTTATGGGAACACCTTGAGTCTGATTTTAGGTATACACCCTTATCAACAACAACGATCCACAAGATACCCCCAGCATACCCCCCGACCCCAGAAAACAACCCCCCCCATCCCCACTCCTCTAAAGCACGACCTCTCTACTGCTGCTGCTGGCAGTCTTCCTTACCTCCGTGTTGGTGACGACATCCAAGGAGACGGAGTAGGAGAGGACGGAGTGACCCACCGTCACCGCTCGACCTTGACCCGTCTCCCGATCCACCTCCAGGCTGCTGCCACTGCTCTCCCACTCCCCTGCATCACCTGGCGACATGCACACCTGTCTGTCACCCCTGTCTGTCTGTCTGTCCACACACACCTGTCTGTCTGTCTGTCCACACACACCTGTCTGTCCACTTGTCTGTCTGTTGACACACACCTCAATATCCACCTGTCTGTTTGCCCATCATCTTCACGAGCTCTGCATATGGCCCAACGGCGTTTTCAGTTCTGGTTTTCATTTCCACATTGGTGATGTGATCTCTACATGAGATACCAAGGAGTTTGCAAAAGCACCTCATCTCCATTGCGTGTATCCTTCTTTCATAAAAAATATGGACATGATCAGGGAATGCATCAGTCTGATCTTGAAGTTGATGGCGATGTTCTTGTCGTTCCAGAGGACTTTCAGTTTGGTCACTTCAGCCGTTTGCCTATCAGTCAATCTATATCCGTTATGTCCAACCTTCACACTATTCCTTCCATTCCAGTGGCGATCTATCATACACCTGAACTGTATATATATATATATCACCTGTCTGTCCATATGTCTCTCTCTCCCTTCACCGGTCTGTCTCTTCCACACTGTTGGTCCTGCTCTGTCACTTTCCTTACCTGTTCACATTCTAGATATACCTGTACACCATACCTACACGAAATGTAAGAAAGTGAGAAAAGAAAAAAAAGAAAGAAAAGAAAAGAAAATCATGAGCTAAGTCTATAGTTTTACCTCTGGACTGACTGCTGTCTGACTTCAAACTGAAAAAGACCAGAGCGACTAAGACCAACCACTGGAAGTAAGTCAACAACTTTCACTATCGCATATCCCACAATACAATTGCGACAGAGGTCTCTTCCAGAAGTCAAAGTCAAGTCAAAAACACTTTAACCCTTTGCTGGGCACAGCAAAATCATTTGATCACTTCCTGCTGGGCAAGCAAAATGGAGGTGGATGGCCTCTGAGTGTGTGTGTGTATTTAACATGCAATAACTCCACAATGGCTTAATGGATTTTAATGAAATAAAAACAGCAAAATGCAGAAATGAAGAAAGAAACTGCTATTTGCTATTGTGTGTTGTTATTTTTGTTTATTTTAGAATTATAATGCATAAACACGAAAGGTCATTGATCGGTTTGTATGTGTCACAGTTAGTGTTGCAATAGCTTTGGAATGCATGCATGGATTTTGATCAAATAAAAAGTAAAACATTCAGAAACAATTACAGAAGAAAAGTTTTTAACCTACTGTTGGGTTTTTAGTTTTTTTGATGAATGATGCACGAAAACATGAAACATTCCGACGGTGGCCATTTTGTTTGCCAAAGAACGCCGACGATCGCGATGCATGTTAACTTTACAGTTCAAGCCGCTACCGTAACAAAAGTCCCAAATAGCAATCAATTCACAAAATATATCAAGTTGTGAACCATTGCCAAACTCGAAATCCGCGATAATTTCCTCAATTCTATTAGCAGAATTCAAAACGCGCATCGGCCGAGTTAGATTTGACGATCGATTTACGTCTCGAACTTCGTTGTCGTCAAAACCGTCTTTCTCACTTCAATCAACAAAGTCAGAAGTGCACACACTACTAGGATCGCTTACATCGATATTTGAGCCTGGATACACATCTCACAGCGTCATATTTTCGGCATGAAAGCCATAAAAACGATCGTACATGTCGGATTCGAAGATAGCGTCCATCTTGGGAAAAATTGCGATTTTTTTCCTCCAAAACTTGCCACAATCACACTCCAACCACCGCCATTTGCAATTTACATGCGGAAGTCACGTGGGCAGTCTTGTTGCTTTTATTTTGATGAGATTTGAAGCGAGATTGGCGGGAATTTCGAATGTATGAACGCACTGAAGTGACGGTCATGTCGCCGGCCGTTTTTGGCCGTTGTGCCCAAGGATAGGTTCGGCCGTTTTGGGACGCTATGCCCAGCAAAGAGTTAATCATCCCATGAAGGGCAATTACAATACTGACAGGCAGATTGATACGCATCAAAAATATCAAAAGACACAAAAAAGCTATATTTCATATTGGTTAAAACATTCCAAAATGACTTCAAATAAAAATGTCACGAACACACACACACAAACACACATGCGCACACACACATACACCAATTATGAACACAATGTTAAAAAAAAAAATTTTTTTTTAACCCAAACCATTGACTAGAAGACAAAAAACATTATTATTTACGCACACACATAAGCAACATGTACACACGCACGTGCATGCGTGTGCGAACACACGAAGGGAAGGGAAGTCCTTGGACGCCATTTTGAATGTTGTTTCAAGAGTGTTGACCAAGTGGTTTAGCTGCTGTGAATATTCAAAATACAGCTTTTTTCGCTTTTTTATTTTTTGTGTGGAGACATTGGCGCACGGCAAAACTAAGGGGGCCAAAGTGGAATAACGAACTCTCCTAATCATAACATTCTCTTCCACCAAACTCCTAATCATAACATTCTCTTCCACCAAACTCCTAATCATAACATTCTCTTCCACCACCAAACTCCTGATCATAACATTCTCTTCCACCACCAAACTCCTGATCATAACATTCTCTTCCACCACCAAACTCCTGATCATAACATTCTCTTCCACCACCAAACTCCTGATCATAACATTCTCTTCCACCACCAAACTCCTGATCATAACATTCTCTTCCACCACCAAACTCCTGATCATAACATTCTCTTCCACCACCAAACTCCTGATCATAACATTCTCTTCCACCACCAAACTCCTGATCATAACATTCTCTTCCACCACCAAACTCCTAATCATAACATTCTCTTCCACCACCAAACTCCTGATCATAACATTCTCTTCCACCACCAAACTCCTGATCATAACATTCTCTTCCACCACCAAACTCCTGATCATAACATTCTCTTCCACCACCAAACTCCTGATCATAACATTCTCTTCCACCACCAAACTCCTGATCATAACATTCTCTTCCACCACCAAACTCCTGATCATAACATTCTCTTCCACCACCAAACTCCTAATCATAACATTCTCTTCCACCAAACTCCTGATCATAACATTCTCTTCCACCACCAAACTCCTGATCATAACATTCTCTTCCACCACCAAACTCAGCACCCACAGCGGGAAAAAAACACCAAGTTCAAGGACACGGCAAGAGAAGTCACCGCCGCGGCAACAACCTTGAAGGACTGACCTTTGTGGGTGACGAGGGGGGTGGAGAAGCACATGAGGGACCCCAGGGCCAGCATGGCGTGGGCGGGAGCGATGGCGGGCTGCACAGGAATGCTGATGTAGTCCGCCACCCAGGGGTTCCGTCGATCCCACACCTGCCACGTACAGTAAAGTTAAAGTAAAGTAGACCCATAACCTATAAGGTCGTAGGGGAGCGAGGCGTCACAGACCTCACTTCTCTAGGGCCAGCATATTGAGGGCGGCGCCCATCTCCTCTCCCTCGCTGCTTTACCTTCCCTGACCCTAAAGAGGGCAGGTACCCATTTACGGCTGGGTTAAATCCTGTTCTGCTTTTCGAAAGAGTTAAGGCCATTGTGTGCTGGTGGGAACAGATGACAGATTTGACAAAAGCGCATACACACGGGGACTGGATGTGAAAAAAAAAAAAAAGCACATGAGTGCTTATTCCATTATCCTCGATAAAAAAAAATTTTAAGTCATCTGAGCGCTTTGATTTGTTGCATTACAAGATTCAGCGCTATATAAATTCCATACATTCTTCTTATTATTTAACTCGTTCAGTGTTCAACGTTCTCCCGACCTTGTGCTCCCTCATTTTAAAGTCTCACACAAGAAGGAGTCAGGACGGTTAAGACGTTTACCTGCCTAACAAGAAAACCATGAGGTTCTGGGTTCCATTCCAAACCTCACGCTTTCTTCCCAGTTTGATGGCAAAAACAGTCAAACTGAATGTCACACGTCCTTCGCATGAGACTTCTGACTATAAACTGAGGTCCCGTGTGCAAACGCATGCAGAACATCTTGCGCACACGTTAAATCCTGTTCTGCTTTTCGAAAGAGTTAAGGCCATTGTGTGCCGGTGGGAACAGATGACAAAATTGACAAAACCGCATACACACGGGAACTGGATGTAAAAAAATTTAACAAGCACATGTGTGCTTATTCCATTATCCTCGATTAAAAAAAACAAAAAAGTCATCTGAGCGCTTTGATTTGTTGCTTTACAAGATTCAGCGCTATATAAATTCCATACATTATTATTAAACGCGTTCAGTGTTCAACGTTCTCCTGACATTGTGCTCCCTCATTTTAAAGTGTCACAGAAGAAGGAAGGGTGGCAGGACGGTAAAGAAAGACCTTCACCTGCCTAACAAGAAAACCGTGAGGTTCTGGGTTCCATTCCCAGCCTCGCGCTTTCTTCCCAGTTTAATGGCAAAAACAGTCAAACTGAATGTCACAAGTCTCATAACTGAATGTCACACGTCCTTCGTATGAGACTTCTGACTATAAACTGAGGTCCCGTGTGCAAACGCATGCAGAACATCTTGCGCACACGTTAAATCCTGTTCCGCTTTTCGAAAGGGTTAGGCCATTGTGTGCCGGTGGGAACGGATGACAGAATTTACAAAACCGCATACACATGGGGACTGGATGTAAAAAATAAAAAAGGCACATGAGTGCTTATTTCATTACCCTCAATAAAAAAAAAAGTCATCTGAGCTTTGTCTTCATTATAGACAAGCTTCTTGCCTATCAACCTGTGTTCTCCAATAAAACAGAACATCTTGCGCACACGTTAAATCCTGTTCCGCTTTTCGAAAGAGTAGGCCATTGTGTGCCGGTGGGAACAGATGACAAAATTTACAAAACCGCATACACACAGGGACTGGAGGTATCAAAGCACATGAAAGCTTATTCCATTACCCTCGATATCAAAAAAAAAAAAAAAGTCATCTGAGCGCTTTGATTTGTTGCTTTATAAGATTCAGCACTATATGAATTCCATACATTATTATTATTATTAAACGCGTTCAGTGTTCAACATTCTCCTGACATTGTGCTCCCTCATTTTAAAGTGTCACAGAAGAAGGAAGGGTGGCAGGATGGTTAATGAAGACCTTCACCTGCCTAACAAGAAAACCACGAAGTTCTGGGTTCTATTCCTCGCGCTTTCTTCCCGGTTTGACAGGGGAAAAACAGTCAAACTGAATGTCACACGTCCTTTGGATGAGACTTCTGACTATAAACCGAGGCCTCCGTGTATGAACACATTAAAAACCCGTCCCGCTTTTTAAAAGAGTAGGCCATTGTGTGTCGGTAGGAACGGATGACAGAAGAAAAAAAACACCACCCCAGCATGCACACAAGTGTCGTGTTTAGACACCATCCCTGAAGTCGGAATGTGGCTACCTAAATGGTAGTTGGGGGAGAAAAAAACCGGTCATGTATGCATAAATCTCACCATTGGTGAACCTCGGAGCTCTAACTGAGACACCAACAAAATGTATGACAGAGGGGAGTGGAGTCTAAACCACTGAAGGTCACCCACCTCCAGGGTAAAATTGTCCTCCAAAAGAAACCTCAGTGAAGACTGGAACCAATGGCCTCAGCGACCGTCACATCTCAATCCTCTACCACTACGCTACTCTGCCCTACCCCTCCTCTCTCACTCCCCACCAAGTACGCCAGGATTTTGAAAATTTTAACCCAAACTCTTTGTCACACAGCATTAAAAACACGATGGCACAGTCATTCATTCATTCACTGCTGTCAAAGTCCAGTTGAGCCCCACAGTGATACTTACTTTCAACAGACGCTACAGCCGAGTGGTTAAGACCGTTCAACTTCAATCCTGTGGGTCCATGAAGTCGTGGGTTCGAATCTCTGTGGCATTTAGAGAATTAAGGATTGGGAACGTTACCATCTCCCAGGTCAACTTCAAGTGCAAACCTGCCAGTGCCTTCACTCCCATCGTGTCATATACATATGCAAAAGATCAAATATGCACGTTATAGATCCCACAATTCACGTCAGCGTTCGGTGGGTTACGGAAACACAAACACACCCAGCACACATCCCGGAATGCGGCTATCTTCATGGTGGGCAAAAACAGTCGCGTACACAAAATCTGACCACTGGTGAACCTCAAGAGCTCTAAGCCGAGGAACCAAAACAAAAAATGAAAGAAAAACAAATCCTTCACCAAGGACCGACCTTCAGAATGGTGTGTCCCACTTCAGCTGCACGCACCACCAGAGAGTTGTTGGAGGCTCCGTTGGACACATGCAGCAGGTCATACCTGCACAGACAGACAACCCACACACACATAGATGCCAGTCACACGACTTCACCTTGAATCAAGCTTCTACAACGACCGCCCACACCAAAACCAGCCACACACTGAATCATGCATTCATTCCTCTTCTTTCTTTCGCATTCCCTCTACATTAGGGTCGGGGAAGGTAAGGCAGAGGTAGACCAAGGAGACGATGGAGCGACTCCGTGGCTGACACCCTGCGAGCCCATGACCCGTCACTACATCAAGCCTCCCGCCTTGCTGCAGACAGACGTCTGTGTCTCCCCGCGACGCCGAAAGGCACCAGCGGCAGATGAATGAAAGAAAGAAAGAAGGTAAGGCAACAAGGAAGAGGAGATGAGCGTTGCCCTCAATATGCCGGCCTCTAGAGAAGCAAGGTCTCCCCCTACGACCTTGTAGGTTATGGGGACACCTTTACCTGTTTTTACCACATGGAGTAGAAAGCGTAGTACCTTGTCTTCTGAGTTTGTAGCTCTACAGGAGGACTGTTCTGTGGCTGGCCTCAGCCGACACGTTCCGACTTCAGGGCAGCTCATGAGAAAGGTTGTAAGAAAAACAATTTTCAGATATGCTTGAAAAAGGGCCGGAGAATGGGCTGGGTAGGCAGAAAATAAAGCACGAGAGGAAAAGGTGAGCAGAGAGACAGAAACTAAGGGAGTGATAGAAAAGGGGAAATTTCTAGTACAGAATTTCCAGAAGGTGGGGGATGCTGTTTATAGAGAAAGGATTCTGGAATCCCCACAGTGGCTAATCATGAATTCAGTTTTTACCATGACCCCACCCACGCCAAAACCACCCACACTGATCACGTATCCTGTCAGTTCCTTATGGATCATTACAGATATCGTGGCTTCGATTCCACTGTTTTGGTTACGATTTGATCGGAATGGATCTAGGGGCCCCGGGGGGGAGCATATGAGCGAAAAATGTGTTGTGCTGCTGTTAAGTGCCTGACGAGTCTGGCCCATTTCATCCGACTTTGGTGTGGGAGAGAAGCGGCCCTATGTGGAAATCTCTAGTTCTTACCTCGCTGATTTCTTACACTATCATCAGCCATGCATGTTCTTGATGCTACGTACACAGCGCGCAAATCCAGCATAACTCAGCGACCCCCCCCCCTACCTGCTGCATCGAATGCCCAGCTGGACGTTGGTGTCGTAGAAGGTTTCCCCGACGTCGTCGTGGTAGGAGATGGAGAAGTGCAGCGTGGCCCCCACAGGAACCGCCGGCAGAACCGAACCGCTGGTCTTCATCGCCGTGTCCAGGTTCACCATCAGGTACGACACCGCTTTCACCTGTCGACACATACACAGGCCGGAATTTTTTTTTTTTTTTTTTTTTAAGGTGTGGTGGTGGTAGTAACATGCTCTACCCACAGAGACTGGCCTGTGAATTTCAAACGAGAGAAACCTGTTGTGGATGGAAGTGGTCTACAATACAATTAACCACTAGACTGCCTTACCCCGGAAATTTTCCGGGGCTAAACGTGCACCCTATACGCCTACAACCCGTAAAATTTCCGGGGTGTCGAACCGAAGTAAACAAGCCTGCTTCCTTGACTACAGTTAAAGGGAAAGAACTCCAAACTTAATGAAGGTCACTCTCCTGTTGCTTGGCAACATTCAGCTGCAAAAACCGTAGCAAAAACGATCGTTTTTTAGCTCGTATTTTGTGTTTTTATGCATGACTGTTTTGGAAGTTTGTGTTCAAAATGGCTGACACTTCTTGTTGAAGGCATAAATAACTTTACACAGCTGTAAAATTGGCAAATAAAACTGTAGATTTACCTAACAGTGATGAAAACGATCGTGTATGATTCAGCTGATCGTGCATTTAAAAAAAAAAGAATGAGATTTGACCTAGACTTATGTTTGACGTTATTGAGATCGGGAGTACTCAGAATGACAGTGGTGATAAAGAAATCGTATTTTTGGTCAATTTTTTTACATTTTAAATTATTTTTGCAGTGAAATAGCATGCTAACTAATTTGAGCTTGCCTCGAAGTAATCTACGATATATATACTGTCATTAGGCAGACTATCAGGAATATTCATGTGGTAGTTTCTGAGTAAGAGGGATATGAACATAGCAGTGGTACATAAGAATTTTATTCCCCGGCGTATAGGGTGCACTTGCACTGGGCAGTTAAGAGGTTAAATATCTCTTTTTTCTTCTTCTTCGTCGTCGTTAAACGCTCAGACCACAACTATTGTTGTTCTGTCAAATGAGCGAAAAATGCGTTGCAATGTCGTTAAGCGCCTGACAAGTCAGGCCCAGTGCATCCAACTTCGGCGTGGGAGAGAATTGTTATCTTTGAAGTCTTTCTAAGGAAAAAAAGGCAGAAGATTGGACAAAGAAGGCAGAAAATAAGACAAGAAGGAGGTGGTGACAGGATGACCAGGAACAAGGCCAAAAAAATAAAGAAAGGGATAGAAAAGAGGGAATTCCTAGCACAGAATTCCTAGCACAGAATTTCCAGAAGGTGGGGATGTTATTCACACTGACAGGCCCCTCTATGGGAGAATCTATAATTCTTAACTCGCTGATTTCTTACACCATCATCAGCCATGCATGTTCTTGATACTACGTACACAGCGCGCAAATCCAGCATAACTCCATCAAGGGTACAGGCCCAGTACTAAAAATTAGCACGCCCCTTTCCTTTTACCCCCCACACCCCTTCCCTTTTCTCCACCCTCTCTCCGTCATCGCATCTCAAACCTCCCAATCCCCTTCACCTCATGTGCGAAGTTGCAAAGTCCAAGTGTGGTCAGTTCCTGCTATAATTAGCACTGGCTGGTCCCAGTTGGGCTGGAATGGGATGGAATCCCCCATGGAGATGCCGGGGACCTGTCAGTATGAATAGCATCCCCACCTTCTGGAAATTCCGAGCTAGGAATCCCCTCTTTTCTATCCGTCTCTTTGTTTCTGCGTTTTCTTCAGACCGCCTCTTTCTCGTCTATTTGCTGCCTTCTTGGTTCATTCTCCTAGCATTTTTTCCCTAAGAAAGACCAGATCATTCTCTCCCACGCTGGAAGTCAGAACACTGGGCCTGACTTGTCGTCAGGCGCTTAAAGGCACAGCGCATTTTCGCTCATTAGACAGACCACAATAGTTGTTGTCCAAGCGTTTGACAAAGAAGATTGGATGGAATGGATAGCAGCTGAGAGTAGCTGAAAGTGGGGGAAACTCCACTCTCCCCAAAAGTCCTTCAGATGAGACTATAAACCGAGGCCGAATGCACACAGAACATCTTGCTCACACATTAAATCCTGTTCCGCTTTTTGTAAGAGTAGGCCGTTATGTGCCGGTGGGAACAGATGACAAAATTGACAAAAACTGCATACACACTGGGACTGGATGTAAAAAAAGCGCATAAGTGCTTATTCCATCATCCTCAATATAAAAGAATTTTTTTTTAAAACAAAAGAATAAACTAGCAGCCATGACTATGTCGGCATTACAACAACTTTTATTCCATCATCCTGGATATAAAAGAAATTTTAAAAAACAAAAGAATAAACTAGCAGCCATGACTACGTCGGCACTAACAACGACCACAGTGTTGAAACGGTACACATCAACGAAAATCCCGACACCTACCTTGACGAGGAAGACGAGGGTCTGGTTGACTCCAAACTCTTCCTCGGCGGTGACGTGGACCACAGCGGTGCCGGGAATCGGCCCCGACACCAGTTGTCCGCTCTTCCCCACACGCACCACCAGCACCCCACCGTTCTCCGTCACCACGGAGTAGCTCATGGCGGCCGCCACGTCTCTGCCAACAAGACAAGGAACCACAAAGGCTGCGATGTGAACGAAGCGATATCTACGTCTTTGAAGGAAGGTGGCAGGACGGTTTAGACGCTCACCTGCCCAAACAAGCAAACCCTGAGGTTCTGGGTTCCATTCCCGGCCTTGCCCCTTTCTTCCCAGTATGTTTGACGGGGAAAATTAAAGTGACTGTCAAGTCTTTGGGAGGAGACTTTTTAAAACCAGTTGGACCCGTGCGCTTAGGGGCTAGTGCATGTCAAAAGAACCCACTACAGTTCAAAACCAGAATGAGCAGGGCAGTACCTCCCAACTCTCCTGGCAAACTTGGTAGGTTCAATTCCCAACTTTTATCCCCAGAGTTGGAATGCGGCTACCTTAATGGGGAGGATGGGGTGGGGGGGAGGAGAAGAAAACGGTTGCTTATGCAAAAATCTCACCATTGTTGAACCTCAGAGCTCTGAGGAACAATGAAAAAACAAACAAAATAATCAAAAAAAGCCTACATCTGTGCACAATGGACAGACATTCCAATCCAATCCAATCCTGTTGTTTACAGCCCCGCCGACCACAGAGGCCAAATCAGGGCTGTCACCTCATCAACTTTTCAATCTCAAGATTAAAAACGTGCAAAATATGTACATTCGCAGCTGTCTGTACATATTATGGTGAAAACCATGGAGGACAGACTGTGTGGTCAGGGCAGACCCACCTGTTGGTCTTGATGACCGTCTCGGTGTTAGGGGTCAGTCGAATCTGGCCGTCACAGGACTGCGGGCTGGTCAACTGAAGCTTGTCAAACACCTGACACAGAATTTTAAAAAGAAATATTAGCGATAACATGATCAACAAGTTTATACTACAAATACACTGACTGCAACATCATCAATAAGTTTATACCACATTATGAATAAGTTTATACCACATTATCTTTAAGTTTATACCACATTATCTATAAGTTTATACCACATTATGAATAAGTTTATACCACATTATGAATAAGTTTATACCACATTATCAATAAGTTTATACCACATTATCAATACGTTTATACCACAAACACCTAATACATTGAAACATTATCAATAAGTTTATACCACAAATATCTAATACACTGTAACATTATCAATAAGTTTATACCACAAACATCTAATACACTGACTGTAATATTCTCAATACGTTTATACCACAAACACCTAATATATACACTGTTACATTACCAATAAGTTTATTACACAAACACCTAACATATTCGTCATGATATTATTACCTCTAACTTCACACTATAAACACCTAATACAACTGGCCATAACAACATCTACAGCTTCATGCCTTAAACATCTGATACATAGGCCATAACATGACCTCCAACTTTACCCCCCAAAGATTTTTAAACAGATATAGGCTTGTGATACCCAAAAAAACAAACAAAATAGGTCCACAATTTTTTTTCAAGGAAAAAGCGGGAGGGGGGGTGGGGGGTGGGGGAGGGGTATAGCCCTTTGAGTAAAAGAAAAAATCATAAAGGCCGGTAACAAAAAATTTAATAGAGGCTCTTCATTTAAAAAAATAATTTTTAATGACAAATCTGACACTCCACCACATAACTCGCACTGCACCAAAGGTCAATTTTTAGTTGTTAACCTGTTTTTAATCTGCAATAAATAACCTGTTCAATACATAAAACAGATTGACAATCGGACATATCTATGAAGAGTTATTACAACTTGAAATGATAGACTGCAGAAAGTGACAAAATGAGAAACTAGCATCATGACAGGTGCTCAGAATGAGGACTTGGGCGTTTTTAAACGCATTTTTAAAGCAAAAGGAAACAAAATTACTCCTTGATAATTCAGTACAAGGAAGAAGAATAGCTATACTTTAATAACCAATCAAAATCTCAAAATCAACAACCTGACCCCCACGCTGCCTATCTAAAATGGCTCCTAGCGGAAAAGTGGGTCAGGTGCAAAGCGACTCATTTTGTGGTGGAGCGTCACAAATGACTAGGAAATGAGAAGAAAAAAAAAATTAAAATTTTTTTTTAAAATAAAAAAAAGGTACTCCGCCACGAAATGAGAAACAAAAAGTTTATAAAGGTTTTTTTTAAATTCAAAAAAAGGTAAAAAATCTATGATAAAATTAAAGTTACGCTCTGCATGAATTGTTCGTCATGTTGTCACTCACACCGCGGCGATCAGCGACTGACCTGTATCTGCACGTCGTCACGCAGCGCGCTGGCCGACATCTGGTGGCTGCTGCCGTCCCTGGCGCGCACCACCAAGTTGACCGTCACGTGACCCGTCTCCTTCGCCACCACCTGCTGCCCGAAGCCGTGCTCCACCCCCAGCCGTACCCCCTTCTGCGCAGGGAAAACATCCCACGCCATCGCTTCTGTTAATTAACCTCCTGCTCTTTTATGAAGCAACGTGACTAATCTTGCTTCACGAGATTCAGTGCTATATCGATTCCATATATTATTATTATAATCATCATGAAAAAAATGTTATTTGCCCAGTCATACCCCTATATGGGGGGACGGGATAGCTCAGTGGTCGGAGCACTCACTTTCTCCCAGCCAAGTTAAGCAGCGTCGAGCGTGGTTACCAGTTGGATGGGTGACTGTTTGCACGCCTTGGCTTCAGTACAGTTCCCCCAGCTCACCCAGCTGTAAATGGGTACCTGCCCTCTTTAGGGTCAGGGAAGGTAAAGCAGCGAGGGAGAGGAGATGGGCGCCGCCCTCAATATGCTGGCCCTAGAGAAGTGAGGTCTCTGACGCCTCGCTCCCCTACGACCTTATAGGTTATAGGACTCCTTTACCTTTACTTTTTTACCCCTATATGAGGGATGCTACAGCCCAGTGGTAAAGACCGTTCAACTTCAATCCCATGGGTTCATGAAGTTGTGGGTTTGAATCTCTGTGGCATCACGTGAATTAGGGATGAGGGATATTTACGATCTCCTAGGTAAACTTCTTGTAAAGACCTGCCAGTGTAGTGAATCCCTTTGTGTACACACACATGTAGAAGATCAAATATGCATGTTAAAGATCCCGTCATTCATGTCAGCATTCAGTGGGTTACAGAAACACAAACATGCCCCTCATGGATCCCTGAAGTCGGAATGCGGCTACCTTCATGGTGGGCAAAAACGGTTACATACACAAAATCTCACCATTGGGTTTTTTATTAAAAAAAACACTAAAAAAAAAAAAAATGTCACTGGTAACTTGATCCTGGTGGAGTCCATCCCTCTTCAGGAAGAAGCTTGCATGCTGGGTATGTTCATGTCCTCCGTGACACAAGTCATAACTGGCCTACTCTTCTACAAAAGGTGGATGGGGTTTTAACATGTGTGCAAGACGTTCCTCATGCACTCACACACAGGACCTCACAGCAACTACTGTTGTCTGTCATTCATTTGAGCGAAAATACATTGTGCTGCTGTTAAGCACCCGACAAGTCAGGCCTAGCACATCTCACTTCAGCATGGGAGAGAATTCTTTCTGGGGAAAACAAAAAGGGGAGGGGGGGGCGGGGGGGGGTGGCAGGAGAATGGACCAAGAAGGCAGAAAACAGACAAGAAGGAGGTGACAGGAAGAAAAGGAACAAGGCAGAAACAAAGAGAGGGATAGAAAAGAGGGAATTCCTAGCACAGAATTTCCTGCAAGGTGGGGGGGGGGGGGTTATCCTATTTCTACTGACAGGCCCCATGGCATCCCTACAGGGAGAGTTCATGACCTCATCCGAAGAACTTTCAAGGGAATGGAGTCAGAGCCACTGTCGACTCCAACGCAGAACATCTTGCGCACACGTTAAATCCTGTTCCGCTTTTCGGAAGAGTAGGCCATTGTGTGCCGGTTGGAACAGATGACAGAATTTACAAAACTGCATATACACACGGGGACTGGATGTAAACAAGCATACACGTGCTTATTCCATTATCCTCGAAAGAAAAGAATAAAATAATAACAATTAAAAAATAAAGTAAAGGACAAAAACCTCCACAACAGGACTCCCAAGACTCAAAACCCACTCCCTCACATACCATCAAAACCATGAGCACTAAACTTTAACCCCTAGGCTCCCCGACCACCCCCCCAAGGTCAGGGACGGTGACCCCTGACTGACCTTGTGGTACAGCGACTCCAGATGCAGCACCTCCCGACTGTTGACCGACCAGATGAAGGTCAAGGGCGGAACGGAGCCGGCGAAGGAAAACGGAGTTTCGTGTTCCGTCACTCCCATGGCGTACACTGGCATCTGAGGGGGGGGAAAAAAACAATGTCCATCACACAGTCGCTTTGGTGAGAAAGTGTTCGCTTTTCGCTAGAGGCTTTTTTTTTCTATTTTAGCTTTTAAAAAAATGGAAAAATGGCACAAATGATGTTTTGCTCTGTTAGCTTTTACCTTACAGTTTATTTTGCCTATCTCTCTCTGTTCCTATGGTATATCACTCATTTTCATCCATTTTCTCATTATGCCTAACCTTCCTTCTTCCATACACCTTATACACATGCACATACATATGCACACACACATGCACACACACACTCAAACACACACAACTCAATCACACCAAACACAAATACACTCAACACTCACAAACACACTCACCACACAAACACACACCACACAACACACATACACAAACACACTCAAAGCACACACAACACACTCAAACAAACACAACAACACTCAAACACACACACACGCTGAAACACACACACTCACCCTGGTTCCAGTTTGTAAGCGAGACAGCGGGGCGTAGATCCTGATTCCTCGCAGTGGTACGACATTCACAATGGCGTCATCCTGAAAAAAATTTTTTTACATTTTCTTTCAAAACTCAAAGCAATGAAACTTTGAAAGAGACTTTGAAAGAGACTTAAGTGCAGGTGAAACTTTTTCTTTTTTTTCTCATTTTTTTGTTATATTATTTTTGTTACATACAAAGTAGTCTGGAAGGGCTACAGAAGATCGTAGAACTCAGCAGACACAGAGAAAGATGGTAAACCCTGGTGGCATTGAGTGGAACTTCTAGTTCTAACAATGAACTGAGACAGGTGACAGGCATTTTCAAAAGAAATACTCAAACTCCAGAAAGAGGGTATCCTATTCTACTGTTCCCCTCTTCTCTTATCACTGCAGATTCCTATAGGTAACATTTAGGCTGGTCTTCCCAGGCAGAAAGAAAATGTGCCAGTGATGTGTGCACATACGCATTTATACATAGTGTGTATGTGTACCTCATTTACCATAGAGTTCTGGTATATAAAACACAATACGCTCGTGATCTGCTGACCCAGGTCTGCATCTCGTTCAAGAGGATTTTTCCTCTGGAGTAAACATCAGTGCCGACTCCACTCACCCCAAAAGTCCTTCGGACGAGATCATAAACCGAGGTCCTGTGTGCGAACGCACGCAGAACATCTTGCGCACACGTTAAATCCTGTTCCGCTTTTCAGAAGAGTAGGAAATTGTGTGCCAATGGAAACGGATGGCAAAATTTACAAAAGTGCATACACATGGGGACTAGATGTAAAAAAAGCACATTAGTGCTTATTCCATTATCCTTGAAACGAAAGACTAAATAAATTCTTTAAATAAATAAATACGTACGCCCAAACATGCAACTACAGGTAAAAGAAAAGAATGGTTAAAAGAAAAAACAAAAAACAAAACCCAAGGATAACAACCCCCAAAAAGGACTAGCAAAACAAACCACAAAAAATAGGAAGGGGTGGGGGGAAAGAGACCAGAGAGCACCCCTCCAAATTTTTTTTTAATATCCCAGCAACGTTTCTGTTCTTAAAAACAAAAAACACAACATATAGTGGACACATTAAAAAAAAAACTTTTAAAAAACTGAGGCAAATACATTATCCCCCCCTCCCCCCCCCCATGCCACACACACAATCCCAACCCGCCTCAAAACACCACCACCACAAAAGCATAAAGCCAGTAACGGTACCTGCGAATAGACGATGGTGTGACCGGTCAAAGGGTCGACACCAACGGCCTTGCCCACCACGCGGGTGGAGCCCAAGGTCAAGGCATCCAGGAGGCCGCTGGAGGAGACGGAGGAAATGGAGGAATCCTTGATCGAGAACTGCACCGTGCTCTGCGGCTGTGGACCCCCCACTGCTATCACCTGTCACAGGAAGGACGGTGGCAGGATGGTTAAGACGTTCGCCTGCCAACAAGTTAACCATGAGGTTCTGGGTTCGACGATTCCCAGCCTCCTTGGCCTTTCTTCTTCCCAGTTTGACCAAAAAAATCGAACTGAATATCAAAGTCCTTCGGATGAGACTACAAACCGAGGCCCCGTGTTCGAACGCATGCAGAACATCTTGCGCACACGTTATATCCTGTTCCGCTTTTTGGAAGAGTAGGCCATTGTGTGCCGGTGGAAACAGATGACAAAATTTACAAAACCGCATACACACGGGGACTGGATGTAAAAAAGCGCATGAGTGCTTATTCCATTATCCTCGATATAAAAGAATAAGTAAATAAACAGTCACACACACATAACAACTGTCATGACAATGAGAGATCATTCAATATTAAGTCAAATAATTTTATTTTTTTAAATTTTTTTGCTGCCTCATCTTCTGTGATGTCCCCCGTCCTGCTGTTCCCACGCCGCTCATTCCAATCTCCCCGCCACAACCATACCCAGATTTGTTATGTCTCATCCTCAGGGTCGGAGGTCCACAGGGAGCCAATCAATATCAGGCCGCCGTGGGGCCACCAGCCAGAGGGGCCCTGCACTGCTGCTGGGTCACTTAGGCGGTGTTCAGAGGTGCCTGTTCTGAGCTAACATACGCAGGACACCACCTACTAAGCCCCCTACTAATGACAGTATTAGCTCAGTTGCGGAGCCAGACTGAGTGAGTTGCCCACCCGAGGTGGCAACCACCACAACGTCCCTCCAACGACCGTCCCCCGTGAACCTCCAACCCCAAAGGCTTTGACACAAACTCACCACAGGCACAGAAGTGTATGGGCAAACCGAATCTGAGGTCACCATGAGACCAGAGCAACTGGGACCACCGAATCAGAGGCAATTTTTTCAATTGCAGATGATCAATGACAATGACGTAATTATGCTGCTGTGGAAGTGCATATGCCTTGAGACTACTTGACAGGGTTGTACTCTACGCTTACTATCATAATATATCCTGGCTTCAACTGGGCCCGAGAGATACAGACACCTGCAGTGTTGGTCAGGTAATTTGAGCAACACTCTCAAACTCGCATCCGTTAAGTGGATGAAGCTCGACTGTGTGGTCCCAGTCTTCCCACTGAGCCCACTCACTCTGGATAGGAGCCGGCTGGAGTTCGAAAAATCCCTAAAGTCAAATAAAATATTACCCTCATGGAGATACCGCTATGGAGAATGTGCAAAGTTGATGATCTGAAGTCTGTGGCTGGCAGCAATAGACTGCGCTGGTTTGGGCACGTTCAACAGAAAGCAGACCACCACATCATAAAAAGAGCAATGAACTTCGTAGTGGATGGAAAGAGACCAAAGGGAAGACCTAGCAAAACCTGGGCTGCCTGTATTGCAGATGATCTTTAGAGAAAGGGGCATAAATAAGGAGGAAGCTCAAAACAGAGAGATGGAGAAGGCTCATCAATGTCAAACCTCCCCTGGGAGAAACATGACAAAAAAGGAAGAAGATGCCGGGGGGGGGGGGGGGGGCGCCTGTCAGTATAAATAAATTATCCACTTTCTGGAAATTCTGAGCTATGAATTCCCTCTTTTCTATCCCTCTCTGTTTCTGCCTTCTTTTTCTTCTTGTCACCTCCTTGTCTTATTTTCTGCCTTCTTGGTCCATTTTCCTGCCTTTTTTTCCAGAAAGATTTATAAAATAACAATTCTCTCCCATGTTGAAGTCAGATGCACTGGGCCTGACTTGTCAGGTGCTTAAGGGCAGCACAACACATTTTTCGCTCATGTGATAGACAACGGTACTTGCTGTCTGAGCGTTCGACAAAGAAGAAGAAGAAATAAAATATTCTGTGCATTATATTACCGACCATAAACAAATACAGATCTAAAAAACTAACATTCTGGTAATTATAAAATTGTCAGTACATTACTTTTCTAATTTAAAAAAACCAAAAACCAATCTGAATATTGTCGAAAAACTACAAATCTGGTCATTATGAAATAATACTCAGTGCATTACTTTTCTTATCAGAGAAAGAAACCAATCTTAATATTGTCAAGAAAAATAAATATCTGCTTATTATAAAATCTTATTTAGTGCATTACCTTTCAAATTAAAGAAAATACCAATCTGAATATTGTCGAAAAACTAAAAATTTGGTAATTATAAAATAATACTCAGTGTTTTACTTTTATTAGAGAAAAAAAACAATCTGCATATTGTCAAAAAATTATCATCTGGTTATTATAAAATGTCATTCAGTGCATTACCTTTCTGATTAAAGAAAATACCTATCTGAATATTGTCCAGAAAAATAAATATCTGCTTATCATGAAATGTTATTCAGTGCATTACCTTTCTGATTAAAGAAAATTTCCAATCTAAATTACCAATCTCAATATTGTCAAAAAACAAAAAATTTGGTGATAAAATAATACTCAGTGCATTACTTTTCTTATTAGAGAAAAAAACCAATCTGAATATTGTCCAGAAAAATAAATATCTGCTTATTATAAAATGTTATTCAGAGCATTACTTTTCTGATTAGAGAAAATGCCAATTAGAATGCTGTCGAAAAACTAAAAATTTGGTCATTACGAATAATACTCAGTGCATTACTTTTCTGATTAAAGAAAATAAAAATCTGAATATTGTAAAACAACCACACACACCCCCCCTCCCCCCCCCCCCCCCCCCCCCCCCTCCCCCCAAACAACCAAATCATTATAAATCAGTCATTATAGTCATATATCATTGTTTAAAAAAAAAAAAAATTTTAAACCAAAGAAGAAATTTGTTCAAATCAGATGAACTACTCACTGCATTATCTTTCTCTTCAGAAAACAACCCAAAACAGAACATTGTCACAGCCATCAGATTCCTTCACTTTCAGCTGCAGTCCATTCCATCCCATTCCAGCTCAGATGGGGCCGGCCGGTGCTCGTTATATTTATTGCAGGAACTGACCACACCTGGACATGGCCGCTTCACACCTTCCTTAGCTAATATAACAGCGTAGAAAGGTGGGTCGATGGTCTAGAGGTGACGCGCCTGTCTAGACAGCGAAAAGTCCGGGTCGGAAGTGTGCGGTGGTTCGAATCCCATTTGGGACCAAAACTTTCCCCCCATCCATGAGTGATGGTCTGGGCGCTAGTCTTTTGGATGAGACGATAAACCGAGATCCCGTGTGTTACATATATTTATTCGGCACACGTATAGGAACCCACAGCAACAAGTGAGTTGTCCCTGGCAAAATTCTTAGAAAAAAGTCACTCTGATAGGGAAACAAATACAGTTGCAGACAACAAAAAAAGAACAAAAAAAGGTGGCGCTGCTCTTTTGGCGACGTGCTCTCCCCGGGGAGAGCAGCCCAAATTTCATGCAGAGAAATCTTGTGACCTAAAGTGGTATAAATACAGTTGGGAGGGTGAAGTTCAGGGAGAAGTGTGGGGGTAAAAGAAAGGGGCATGCTAATTTCAACACTGGGCCCTGGACTGAGGTATGCTGCATTTGTGCGCTGTGAGTTGTGAAAAAAAAGAAAGAAAATATCTGGTAATTATAAACTGCATCCGAAGACAACACACACACACCTGCTTTTATACCAAAGAAAGAAAAAAAAAACAAGGATTACCTGGAATTTGGCCCCGACAATCAGAGTGATGTTCTTTGGTTCCAAACGAAGAGGAGGAAACACCTGATGGAGAATAAACAAAATACGCATAATTATACAGATGATGATGATGATAATTAAGATGATGATGATGACGACAACAATGATGACAATGATGATGAAGAAGAAGAATATTTCTCAAGACTTTACAACAACAAAAACAATATGAATGCAGAAGAAGAGTAAAACAGAAGAAGAAGAAGAAGAAGTAGCAAAAGAAGCCGAAGAAGAAATAGCAGCTGAAGAAGAAATAGCAGCAGAAGAAGAAAAAGAAGAGGAAGAAGAAATAGCAGCAACAGCAGCAGCAGCAGAAGAATGGATCGGTGGTCTAGAGGTAACGCGCCTGTCTAGAAAGCGAAAAGTCCGGGTCTGAAGTGTGCGGCGGTTCGTACCCCGTTTGGACCGGAAACTTTTCCCCCATCCATTAGACCATGAGTGGTGGTCTGGGCACTAGTCTTTCGGATGAGACGATAAACTGAGGTCCAGTGTGTTACACGTAATTATTTAGCGCACGTAAAAGAACCCACGGCAACAAGAGAGTTGTCCCTGGCAAAATTCTTAGAAAAAAGCCACTCTGATAGGGAAACAAATACAGTTGCAGACATGAAAAAGAAAAAAAAAGGGTGGCGCTGCTCTTGTGGCGACGCGCTCTCCCGCTCTCCCCGGGGAGAGCAGCCCGAATTTCACGGAGAGAAATCTGCCGTGACTTAAATTGGTATGAAATGAAATCTGAGCGCTTTGATTTGTTGCTTTACAAGATTCAGCGCTATATAAATTCCATACATTATTATTATTATTATTATTATTTATTATTATTATTAAGAAGAAGAAGAAGAAGAAGAAGAAGAAGAAGAAATAGCAGAAGAAGAAGAAGAAGAAGAAATAGCAGAAGAAGAAGAAGAAGAAATAGCAGCAGCAGCAGAAGAAGAAGAACAACAACAACAAGAAGAAGAAGAAGAAGAAGAAGAAGAACAAGAAGAAGAAATAGCAGCAGCAGCAGAAGAAGAAGAAGAAAACAGAAGAAAAAGAACAAGAAGGACAAATACCAGAAGACCCACCAACAAGCTCTACATTCAAACATTTTCAAACGTCAGCCCTACCATTCCAATACCACAGCGGGCATCAGAAGCTTGTCATGTGATATCTATACTATATCTATACAAGTGGCGTGGTTACCTCAACGGGTTTGGAGGCACTGTAGATGGTCTGGCCGCTGGGCAGACTGGCCATCGCCGTCAGTGAAGTGTGGCCGACCACCGCCCCATGCACTGTGTACAGCGCGGACACATGGTCATAGCCGGGGCCCTGCACAGGTCTGCAAAACAAACAAAATTAGTTTTAAGTTAGCTGGGGCCCTGTACAGGACTGCAAAAAAACAAACAAAATTAGTTTAAGTTAGCTGGGGCCCTGCTACTACCATGTTCCATTGCTCTTACTTACCACTGTAAAAACCAAGTATTTTGTACAGTGTCCTTCATCCAGTGTGTACAGGTGAGACGGGATAGCCTAGTGGTTAGAACATTGCGCTCGCAATCTGACAACCCGGGTTTGATTCCCGTTTAAGGGGGGATGTTTTCCACTGGAGTTAACATCAGTGCAGACTCCACTCTCCCCAAAAGTCTTTCGGATGAGACTATAAACCGAAGTCCCGTGTGCAAACGCACGCAGAACATCTTGCGCGCACATTAAATCCTGTTCTGCTTTTTGGAGGAGTAGGCCATTGTGTGTTGGTGGAAACAGATGACAGAATTTACAAAACCGCATACACACGGGAACTGGATGCAACAAAGCACATAAGTGCTTATTCCATCATCCTCGATAAAAAAAATAAAATAAAATAAAAATTTTTAATAAACACATCCAATCCCGCAGTGACTCCCAAAGTGGGACGAGCGAGACAAGAGAGACAAGCTATATAAATTCCATACATTTATTATTATTATTAAGAGTGCATGTTCTGGGTGATCCCAACAGGATACTAACCCAACATTAACACCAACACCACCTCCAACAAAAAACGCACGAAGCGAGGAAGACACTAACCTGAGGGTGACGATGTCAGAGGCAGGATCGAGCCGCAGACCCATGAGGGTGAAGAAGCTGGACAGCAAGGGGTGACCGTGGGCATCCAACACCTGCACCGAGGCCGTCACCTCCTTCCCCACCTCCACCTGTCGCCAACACCACCCTCAGTCAGTCGTCACTGCCATTTATTTTATTTATTCTTTTATATTATTTATTCTTTTATATTATTTATTCTTTTATAGTATTTATTCTTTTATATCGAGTATAATGGAATAAGCACGCGTGTGCTTTTTTTTATTTTACATCCAGTCCCCGTGTGTATGCGGGTTTTGTCAATTTTGTCATCTGTTTCCACCGGCACACAATGGCCTACTCTTCCGAAAAGCGGAGGAACAGGATTTAACGTGTGCGCAAGATGTTCTGCGTGCGTTTGAACACGGGGCCTCGGTTTATAGTCTCATCCATTTTTGTTGTTGTTGTTTTTTTGGTTTTGTTCCTTGGCTAGAACTCCGAGGTTCACCCATGGTGAGGTTTACGTGTATGCAACAACAAAAGAATTATTTTTTTGTGGGTCCCAACCACCATTTAGGTAGCCATATTCCGACTTCAGGGATGGTGTCTTAACACGACACCTGTGTGCAAGCTAGGTGGTTGTTGTTGTTTTTTCTTCTGTCATCTGCTCCTTCTTCTTCGTCGAACGCTCAGACAGCAGCTACTGTTGTCTGTCATAAGAGCGCAAAATGCGTTTCGCTGCCGTTAAGCGCCTGACAAGTCAGGCCCAGAGCATCTGACTTTGGCATGGGAGAGAATTGCTATCTTTTAAGTCTTTCCTACCGGCACACAATGGCCTATCCTTCTGAAAGGAGGAACAGGTTTTTAACGCATGCGCAAGATGTTCTGTGTACGTGCGTTTGAACACAGGGCCTTGGTTTATATTCTCATCGTAGGACTTGGACATTCAGTTCAATTTTTCATCAAACTGGGAAGAAAGGCTTAGGGTGAGGATGGGAATGGAACCCAGAACCTCAAGGTTTACTTGTTGGCAGGCGAACGCCTTAACCATCTTGCCTCTCTCTTACTTAATTTCCATCATAAGGAATCTTTTACATGGCAACTTCTATATATTAAAAAAAAACCCTGTCATTAAGCAGATATCATTATTTATATGGTTGTAGAAAGTTGAAATCAATGAATAACATATTTCCACACACACACAACATACCACACACATCCACACACACAAACAACTCAACACAAACACGCACAAGACACACCCACGTTAAATCCTGTTCCGCTTTTCATAAGAGTAGGCCATTGTGTGCCGGCGGGAACAGATGACAGAATTGACAAAACCGCATGGGGACTGGATGTAAAACAGCACATAAGTGTTTGTCTTCAATTTTACGTCTGTTCACTTAAAGTGATATTAGACGAAGTGCATAAGTGCTTATTCCACTATCCTCGATATAAAATAAAATTGTAAAAAATAATTAAAATAAAATAAAACAAACACACACACACACACACAGAGGCACTGACCTAAGCCTAAGGCTACAGATTTGGGCTAGGCTAGGCCTACAGGAGACAAGCCCGCTGCGTACATGCGTGCAGCTTGCCTATCCTCTTAACACACACAGGCACTAAGCCTAGGCTAGATTGAGACAGCAAACAGACAAGATTTTGCCCAAATTTGAGCCCTTCAAAACTGATGAACACGTATCCTAAATACAACAAAAGTTGATTCAGCTTAAAAATCAAACATTAACATTACATTCCTGACATTGCCAAAGTGAAACTTTAACGATTTCAGGAGGAAAATTGCGATCAATTTACATCACTAGCACAGAAATTATCACTCTCAATACTAAACAAAGAGGAGCTATCTGGTGAGAACATCCAATCTATCTGTTATTTTTGTTTATAACGCCAACACAAAAGTGTTATACTTGTTCAAATTCACGTCTCCACAACAACAAGAGAACACTGCACTGAATACACCTGAATGTAGCGCTGAAGAAAATGACAAACGTATCACAAAGCACTTAAAAGTTGGAAATTAAAATCCATGTGGCCACTTTCCCCCCCTGAAACAGTGGAAAGAACGCCGCGCTATCTTGATGGCGCCAAACTGGACCAGTGCATCTGGTCGGTGCCAGAGCTAAAAATAAGCACATCAGGGGTCAAGTTCCAGCGTCTAAGTGCAGCAGAAAATGGGGTAAACGACTGCCGTGAAAACGAGGAAGACACCAACCTGAGGGTGACGATGTCGGAGGCAGGATCGAGCCGCAGACCCATGAGGGTGAAGAAGCTGGACAGCAAGGGGTGACCATGGGCGTCCAACACCTGCACCGAGGCCGTCACCTCCTTCCCCACCTCCACCTGTCGCCAACACCACCGTCAGTCAGTCGTTCGTCACTGCCATTTATTTATTTATTTTATTTATTCTTTTATATTATGTATTCTTTTATATCGAGGAAAGCATGCATAACAGAATCCAGCAAACCATTGGACCCTATGAGAACCTTCTAACGATCGTGAAAAAGCGTAAACTTAAATGGTATGGGCATGTCACAAGATCCAAAGGACTTGCAAAGACAATTTTACAAGGCACTGTCCAAGGAGGAAGAAGAAGAGGCAGACCAAGGAAGAGCTGGGAGGATAACATCAGCGAATGGACAGGCCTAGAACTCAACAAAACCCTGAGAAAGGCAGAACAGAGAGAGGAATGGAGGGAACTGGTTGTTGAGTCTTTGAGGGTGCCCCCACGGTCGTCAGACTACGGGACAGATAGATATCGAGGATAATGGAATAAGCACTTGTGTGCTTTTTTTTACATTCAGTCCCCGTGTGTATGCGGGTTTTGTAAATTTTGTCATCTGTTTCCACCGGCACACAATGGCCTACTCTTACGAAAAGCGGAGGTACAGGATTAAACGTGTGCGCGAGATGTTCTGCGTGCGTTCGAACACGGGGCCTCGGTTTATAGTCTCATCCACTTTTGTTGTCGTTTTTTTTTGTTTCTGTTCCTCGGCTAGAACTCTGAGGTTCACCCATGGTGAGGTTTACATGTATGCAACAACAAAAATTAATTTTTTGTGGGTCCCCACCACCATTTAGGTATCCGCATTCCGACTTCAGGGATGGTGTCTAAACACGACACCTGTGTGCAAGCTAGGTTGTTGTTGTTGTTTTTTCTTCTGTCATCTACTCCTTCTTCTTTGTCGAACGCTCAGACAGCAACTATTGTTGTCTGTTATATGAGCGAAAATGCGTTTCGCTGCTGTTAAGCGCCTGACAAGTCAGGCCCAGCACATCCGACTTCGGCAAGGGAGAGAATTGCTATCTTTTAAGTCTTTCCTACCGGCACACAATAGCCTACCTTTCTGAAAGGCAGAAAACAGGTTTTTAATGTGTGTGAAAGATGTTCTGTGTCAGTGTGTTCAAAGATGGGTCCTCAGTTTGCAGTCTCATCCAAAGGACTTGGACATTCAGTTCGATGTTTTCATCAAACTGGGAAGAAAGGGCGAGGCTGGGAATCAAAACCCAGAACCTGACGGTTTACTTGTTGGCAGGCGAATGTCTTAACCATCCTGCCACCTGCTTTCTTAATCTCCATCATAAGGAATCTATGGCAACTTCTATATATAAAAAAACCTGTCATTAACCCTAGTAGCGCGGTTCCCGGAATATTCCGGTAAAGGCGGGTCTAAGCTGTGTGGCGGATCCCGGAATATTCCGGGATGACGTGGGTGATCATAGTTGAAAGCTTACTTTCGCTTTCAAAGGTCAGCCAATGAATGTTAAGGCCGTTGTAGGCCCGCAGAAAGGGGTGAAGTCGTTTGACACACACAAGCAACGAAGAATCTGATTGGTTAAGAGTATTTTTAATTTTTTTCGGACCAGCCAAGATCGTCTTCAACAAAAATGGTGGCCAGTGTTTGCACTAGAATTTCTTCAAGCGTTTTTCGAGCTTTTTTACAATATTGACAGCGAGGAGGAGTTTTAGAGGCTGGATTTGATTGAAATAAACAATGAGAGAGACGATGAGGTAAGGATTGTGGAATATTTTTGAAAAACTTGGTAAAAATCGATCGCGATCGGACTGAATCGAGCGGTGCTAGTTTTGCTGGATGGACTTCTTCGCTACTCGGCGATTTCGACGTCACAGATTGTTTTACTTTATTTTGACGCAACGAGGCTTCGAAATAACTGTTGTTGAGTCAAATCGCTATGCTGCTGAATACTTTGCATCACATGAAATCAAGCGATCTTTGTATTTTCGTCATAGAAAGCCACCACTTCGCACATTCCGCCATGACGGTCACGATGGCGTCGATCCTTTCGCTGAACTTTTCCGAGTATTTGGTGACCGATAAAGCGATACAAACTCCTTATTTTTTGAAAACTAATGTCAAGAAATAGTGCTTACCTAATCATGACATTTATGCACCGCAAGAACTTTGCTTATCGTGTTAAAATCGATCCGGGGCCCTGACGATGGAACAGTGATCAGTAGTGCGCACACGATTTTTTTTGGGGGGGGATTTTTTTTACATAATCATAATCACTACACACTATTATAAAATTACACTCATTTAAAAGCATATTATCTGTTCTTTCCAGTGATATATAGCTTAACACATTTAATTCAGTTTTATATATCACTATCAAGGGTTGTTTGAGCCCACCCTGCTCCAAAACAATGCTAGCCAATGTTAATTCAGCCAATAGAAGTGAGGCTTGTTGCTGCATATTCAGCGCTACTAGGGTTAAACAGATATCATTAGTTATATGGTTGTATAAAGTCGAAATCAATGAATAACATATTTCCACACACAAACAACATAACACACACACCCACACACAAACATACACATACCACACACATAACTCAACACAAACATGCACACACACAACTCAACAACACACACTCACGTTAAATCCTGTTCTGCTTTTCATAAGAGTAGGCCATTGTGGGCCAGTGGGAACAGATGACAGAATTGACAAAACTGCATACACACGGGGACTGGATGTAAAACAGCACATAAGTGTGTGTCTTCAATTTTACGTCTGTTCACTTAAAGTGATATTAGACGAAGTGCATAAGTGCTTATTCCACTATCCTCGATATACAATAAAATTGTAAAAAATAATTAAAATAAAATAAAACAAACACACACACACAGAGGCACTGACCTTGTCCACGACGTCGACCTTGATATTGCCGACCCCGGACACATAGATGGCCGCTGAGGGATGACTCTCCACATCCAGACACAGGTCATACACCCGCACACTCTGCAGCCCATCCTTCAGGGGACTGACCTGAAACATCACAGGCAGCTACAAAATCTTTTCTCTTTTTTTTTTCCTTTTTTTTTAGTCAAACTGTTGGGTGGGGTTTTATTGTTTTGGTTTTGGGGTTGTTGTTTTTTTGGGGGGTGGGGGGTTAAATCATAATATGACATCTTTCTGACCCAAAACAAAAAATCCTCTAGCCTTTTTTCTTTGTCAAGTGGTAAAATGTTGACAAAACTCTTCTTCTTCCTTTTTTGTCATGTTTCTACCAGGGGAGGTTTGACATTGATGAGCCTTCTCCATCTCTCTCTGTTTTGAGCTTCCTCCTTATTTATGCCCCTTTCTCTAAGATCATCTGCAATACAGGCAGCCCAGGTTTTGCTAGGTCTTCCCTTTGGTCTTTTTCCATCCACTACGAAGTTCATTGCTCTTTTTATGATGTGGTGGTCTCCTTTGTCAAAAGACAATGGAGCATCAATCAGTTATGCAATTTTTCAGAATTTGTTTGGGCTTTTTGTTTGTGCAGTAGTTTCTTTCCTAAGCCAAATACAAGCTGATAAGTCTTTTTATTCATAATTTTTTTTCCTACCAAAAAAAAGAAAGAAAGAAAAATAGTGTACACAAAAATCTTAACTCCTTATTTCTTCTTCTTCATTGAACGCTCAGGCAGCAACTATCGTTGTCTGTCATGTGAGCGAAAATGTGTTGTGCTGCCTGACAAGTCAGACCCAGCACATCTGACTTCAGCAAGAGAGAGATAATTGTTATCTTTTAAGTCTTTCGTAAAAAGAAAAAAAAGGCATAAGAATGGACCAAGAAGGCAAAAAATAGACAAGCAGGAGGTGCCAGAAAGAAAAAAACAAAACAAGGCAGAAACATAGAGGGATAGAAAAGAGGGAATTCCTACCACAGAACTTCCAGAAAGTGGGGATGCTCTTTATACTGACAGGCCCCCCAACACACACACACACACAGGGAGGGGAATGTTTCATTTGGTGCTGAACATGGACAAGATATAAAAAAATAGAATAAAATAAAATGTTACAGAAAGCTCAACCTGGAGAGAGGGATGGGCATCGCCAGGTTCACCTTGCCCACATCACACACACACACACGCCACCTGAAAACTTCACCGCACTGCCCCAACAACTCCTCAAAGAGTCCATGGGAGAAGTCCAGCCATAAAAACAGTACAACAAACAAATGTTCCGGAAAGCTCAACCATGAAAGAGGGATGAGCTCTACCAAGTTCACCTTGCCCACATCACACACACACAGCCTGAAAACTTCACTGCACTGCCCCAACGACTCCTCAAAGAGTCCAGGGTGAAGTCAAGCCATAAAAACAGTACAACAAACAAATGTTACGGAAAGCTCAACCTGGAAAGAGGGATGAGCTCTGCCAGGTTCACCTTGCCCACATCACACACACACACGGCCTGAAAACTTCACCGCACTGCCCCCATGACTCCTCTCCAGGAGTCCAGCCATAAAAACAGTACAACACACAACACAACGCCGCAGTTTTACCTCCACGCGCCATACTGACCAGGATGCCCTTGGACTTGGGGACGTAGGAGGCCTGGATGACCTGTGACTCCAGGTGGGGCAGGTGAAAATAGCCGGAGCCTCGCTCCACGCGAATCGTCACCTGTCACACAAGCCAGTGCAGTGCCTTTAACAACACGGAAAGGATGAGGTCGACCATCGTCTTAGGATGACCATGTCTGAACAGCAACATCAACGTCTGTGTTGTTTTGCGTTGTGTTGTATCACTTTGTATTGCACTGCACTCTCCTGCACTGTGCAATAGTTACACAGTGTTGTGTTGCATTTCCTGTTGTGTACTTTTCCGTTGAAATCGTGCTATACTATACTACTTATGCTGTAATGTGTTATCTTCTTCTTCAAATGCTCAGCCAGCAACTACTGTTGTCTGTCATATGAGCGAAAATGCGTTGCGCTGCTGTTTAAGCACCTGACAAGTCAGGCCCAGCGCATCCGACTTTGACATAAGAACTGTTATGTCTGAAGTCTTTCTGGTAAAAAAAGGTCAGGAGAATGGACCAAGGCAGAAAATAAACAAGAAGGAGGTTACAGAAAGAAAAAGAACATGGCAGAAACAAAGAGAGGGATAGAAAAGAGGGAATACAGAATTTCCAGAAGGTGGGGGATACTATTTATACCGACAGGACCCCAGCATCACCACGGGGGATGTCGCATTTTATCACTTTACACTGCATTGCACTGCAACTACTCTACTGTACTGTGCAAATAGTTACACTGTGTTCTGTAAATATCTCTTGTTACATGGGTTCGTTTTTCGGTTTGAATCAGGGTGTGCTAGAGGGAGTTATCACCCTTGATGTTGCCATGTGGATGATGTAGCTTGTGATTTCATGACGCTATAATTTTACTCTACGATCGTCCCCACTCCCATCCTTGTGAATTGTTAGTACTCTGGGTCATTGGTCTGAGAGGAAACGCGTGGATATAAATCGTCATTACCACTATCAACATCATTCGTAAAATGGCAGCGGAGAAAAACAAGTACAATTTCTCCGTCATTTCAATTTCATATAATGATATACAATTTCTCTGTCATTTAATTTCATATAATGATATACAATTTCTCCATCATTTTAATTTCATATAAAAATATACAATTTCTCCGTCATTTCAAATTCATATAATAATATACAATTTCTCCATCATTTCAATTTCAAATAATAACATACAATTTCTCCATCATTTCAATTTCATATAATAACATACAATTTCTCCATCATTTCAATTTCATATGATAATATACTATTTCTCCATCACTTCAATTTCATATAATCATTATTACTTAAATTATTATTATTGTCATTATTTTGTCATTATTATTATTGTTGTTGCTGCTGTTGTAGTTATCATTATTACAACTTCTCCATCATTTTTTAACACGATTCATCAAAAGATTCAAATTCATTGACTGCATCTTAGGCAGTTTTGAGTAAGGATCATGCCTTTGGCCTGACGCGAATCAAGTTTCCACTCCTTCTCATCATCAATGTTTTAAACACACAGAGAGACAAACAGACCTGGAGCATAGCTAGCACACAGACTCCAAGCAGAAGACAAGAAGGCGTGGTGGGGTTGTTTTACCTTGTTGGAGGGATGGTTGAAGATGGACACCGTGTCAGGGGAGATCACTGCCTCCTCCACAAGCAGCAGCTCCAGAGATTTGCTGATGCGTGGAGTGATTCTCTCCTGTTGGTGAAAACACACGCACACACATACACGCACGCACACACACACACGTAACCGTCTGATATCACTTTTTGGTGGAAGGACGTTAAACTGAAGAACTAACACACACACACACACAAGACACATATGTTTTGCAAAGCAAACAACAGCTGCAACTTTAAGTGAAACTATTTGTAAAACGCAATTTTCTTCATAAAATAAAACATACGGTTAAATCTTTTTTTAAAAAGCAAAAAGAAACCAAGAAAAATAACACGGGCACTCCAACTCAGCAACACCATTCCTTTTACTGGAAAAACCAGCAAACACAGATGTAAGATCATGTTACCAAAAATAGTTAATTTATTTCGTGTCATACAACTAGAGCAGATAAAATCATCTGAAACAGAAAATGAAATAAAACAGAAATCACGACCACTCCCAACACATTCCCTTTACCTGCAGTACTGGAAATAAAACAGAAATCATGACCACTCCCAACACATTCCCTTTACCTGCAGGGTAACGTGTGCAGCCCTCAGATACTCCTTCCTGTACTGGTTAATGGCCGCGGTCACCACCACCGTCCCCGTCTGACCGTTAGGACGCAGCGTCTGGTACGCTGAAAGATGATAAAAAACAACATGAAGGCGAGAGAGATCCCACAGGCTAAAACTTCTTCTTCTTCTTCCTTTTTTGTCATGTTTCTCCCGGGGAAGGTTTGACATTGATGAGCCTTCTCCATCTCTCTCTGTTTTGAGCTTCCTCCTTATTTATGCCCCTTTCTCTGAGATCATCTGCAATACAGGCAGCCCAGGTCTTGCTAGGTCTTCCCTTTGGTCTCTTTCCATCCACTACGAAGTTCATTGCTCTTTTTATGATGTGGTTGGTCTGCTTTCCGTTGAACGTGCCCAAACCAGCGCAGTCTGTTGGTACTAGCTACAGACTTTAGATCATCAACTTTGCACATTCTCCACAGGCTAAAATATGATCCCAAAATGTTCAGAAACATTTTATTTCAAAGTTTTCTGGCAATGTTTTGCCTTTACTATCATCTTCTATGAATGAAATGTTGAAATAAAGCTTTCAACTATGAAAATGAAGTAAAAAAAATAATAAAAATAAAAAGATCACGTCCAAGATTTGTGAACTATTCTCAGTCAGCCATTTTATCAAACTGCAGATTCTTTTTTCTGATAGGAATTGGCTTAGAACACTGATTTCTCAGAAATAATATCAAAAATGAACCATGATGTTGTTGTTTATTGTGTTCTTTGGTTGATTTGCTGTTGTTGAAGTTGTTTTTTTTCTATGAATCTTAAAGATGTGCCTGTTCTTTAGGAACTGTGTGTGGATGATTTTATTTTCATCCGAAAATGAAGCAGTAACCCAAATCCTATTTAAAAAAAACTGGACATAAGTTCCACATCCCTCTATCTTTCTTTTATGATTGTCGTTGGAAAAAAGTTTCTTCGTAGACTTGAAAACATTCAATCTATTCATCCCCGAAGTCAGAGTGTCACTACCTTCATGGTGGGCCAACAAGGTCGCAAATGCAAAATCTCCCCCATAGGAGAACTTCAGAGCTCTAGCCAAGGAATCTTCTTCTTCTTCTTCCTTTTTTGTCATGTTTCTCCCAGGGGAGGCTTGACATTGATGAGCCTTCTCCATCTCTCTCTGTTTTGAGCTTGCTCCTTATTTATGCCCCTTTCTCTAAGATCATCTGCAATACAGGCAGCCCAGGTTTGAAAACACAAAATCTGATTTACACAGCTGACAAAAACAAAAAGTCTTAAAACACAGACATGGAACGGGAGAACGGTAAAAACCCTTTTAGCCACGAGTGAGATTTTACCCCATAACCCTTACCACCCAAATCATCAACCACCCCAACACTCAGCCAGCCAGGCCCCCCCTATACTCACATCGCACAGATGCTGAGCCGTCCTCCGCGGTGACCATCTCCGTCAGCAGCTGTTCTGGGTGAACCACTGCGGCCAACCTCCTGTCCGACAGCGACCAATCCAGCGCCAGTGACGAGAAGTTGTCGAACCGTCGGCCGCTGCTGTCAGTCAGCGCCACCTGGAGGTGCAGGTCTTTCTCGCAGTGCACCGGCATCTGGCGGACAGTCAGTTGCTGAACGTATGGCGACAAGAGGTATCAGGGTGCGTGCATGCACAGGTTCAGGAACGAAATTCCGGGATTTGGTTCACACGCTACAACTACTTTTCGCAGCTCTATTTATTTTTTTTTTCATTCTTTTATTTTGAGGATAAGCACCCACGTGCTCTTAGTCATTATGAATAGCCAAACCACAATTTTGATAAAGAGAAACTTTGTTTTGACGAAATCTTCACACTTTTCTGCATTTTTAACAAGCGTGCATAAAAGAATGTTTACACTTGCTCTTTTCTTTCATGATTTATAAGGATCTTTAAATAAGGGTTTGTTTTTGGTTGGGTTTTTTTTTTTTTTAATCGTCCCTTTTCAAGATATTTTAGGGCACGTCCAAATCTAGACAGTGATGTAATCACCACTTTTAAAACCTACCTTTCTTTTCTTCATGGAGTCAACAGCAACAACAACAAAGTTTTAAAAGCCTGTACAACTTTCCCTCTCACTGACAGACTCCTCACTTAACAACACCTGAAACTATTCCACACATATCCTATAAGATTTAATATCAAGAGAAAAAATAAACACGTCCTTTTTTTCTACAGAAGCCAGCACACTGTTAAAACTCCTGCAAGGCTCCCTAATCTGGGCACAAAAATTCACAACAAACCTGCCTACCTAACTTTGGATGCAGATTTTTATTTTTTAAATGCAGAATAAATTTTTAAAAAAAACAAAAAACCAATGCTGTTCAACAAACATAACAGTGGTATTCAGTGAAGAAGACAATACTGTTCAATCATTAGACTGACAACACTATTCAATCATTAGACTGACAACACTATTCAATCATTAGACTGACAACACTATTCAATCATTAGACTGACAACACTATTCAATCAACGATTCGCTAAACCGACTACGCTATTCACTAAACAAGACAACACTATTCAATCAACTATTCACTAAACTGACTACGCTTTTCACTAAACAAGACAACATTATTCAATCAACTATTCGCTAAACTGACGACGTTATTCACTAAACAAGACAAAAATCAACTCAACACCACCACAGAACTTTCAAGACACCACAAACGCTGCAGCAGACAGACAGATAGACAGACAGATCAACTCACGGGCAGATGAGTTTCGTGCGTGACGGGGCAGGGAGGAAGTGCGGGATCCTGGTGCAGTATGGGATGCAGATGAAGCTCCACTGGTCGAGCACACACCACACTGCACACACATCATAACAATAGTAATAATAATACATGGAATTTATACAGCGCTATATCTTGCAAAAAAACAAATCAAAGCGCTTTCATTCATCCTAGTCTTTCACATGCAGCCAGTTACAATTAATAGATCATCCACCACTGATGCATTACGCATTGCCCTATGCTTATTGCATAGTACATTTGTTATATAGTTACAAAATTTCACTGTCACCATCGCCGCTGTTGCTGGTAGGAGCTCCAAACAATACCACCAGGGTTCTCAATCTCTCTCTGTCTCTGCTGAGTTCTACCATCTCCTGTAGCCCTCCTCCCATTCCACTGATCCCAGTGATGATGGTCATTTAGTCTGCCTCTTTTCATTCTGTTGTAGTAAAGTTATTGTTAATCCATGGTGTGTGTATGTGCATGTGTGTGTGTGTATGTACGTTTCAGTGTGTGTGTGTTAACCAGTTTTGTTTTATGTTAGGGTTGGGGTTTTTTAAAATATTGTGCACTTAAGAACGATGAGACCAATAACCTGCCCATTATTTCTAAACTGACGATTTCTTCCACAATAAGAAAGACAGAGAACGTGGATAATTTGTGCTGCACTGACCTGACGGAAGCCTTCTCCGTGACAGGAAACTGGTTTTTGGCCGTCTTTCCATTCCCAACTACCAGCGTCAGCGTCTGCACACAAACATTTGATATCATCGTAAAATTACATGTTTTCTTCACTTGCTCAAAGACATTCATTCCTATCAGGTATGTCCCTTAGTTTTTTGTTTGTTGTTGTGTTGTTGTTGTTTGGTTTGGGGTTTTTTTTTTTTGGGGGGGGGGTATCTCTGAATATGATTATTATCTCAAAAACATGAAAAATCATCAGAGAATGATGGATATTTTTAGGACATATGTTCCACAAATATTTGTTAGAAAGTGCTATATTTTGATTTCACACATGCATGCACACATACCAAACACACAGAAAACATCTTGTGCACAAGTTAAAAAAACGTGTTCTGCTTTTCAGAAAAGTAAGCCATTGTGTGCCAGTGGGAACGGATGATAGAATTTACAAACCTGCAGACACATGAGGACTGGATGTAAAAAAAAATATTTTAAAAAGCACATGAGTGCTTATTCCATTATCCTTGAAATAAAATGATATAAATTTGGGGAAAAAAAAAAAAGAAAAAAAGAATAAAACATAAAACCTCAAAACTGACATGTTACAAAACAAACTGTGGTTCATAACTGTGTATTTTGTGATTATAAGCCGTTTGATACTGTTTCACAGTTATTGCTTAGAAATATTGATTAACAGAAAAAACATTGTACTGCTCATGTTTTTATCTATTTCATTAAATAAAACCTCCTTCCTGTAAATAAATAAATGTACACACAAACAAAAGAACCACTCTTACCTGCTCTCCAAATTCCTTGCACAATGCATGGAAGATATGGATGCCTCCTGCACACACACACACAAAAACGTTTTTGAGGGAGAGAGCTCCTTTTTGTTAAGGATGGGTTTTTTTAAAGCGTAGCCCATTGATTTCAAATATGATAATCTGTACAAACTGTAATAACTACAACAGAAATATTCAACATTCATATAGGATTCAGATAGTACATACACACACAGATATAGATAGATAGATAGATATAGATAGATAGATAGATAGATAGATAGATAGATACATACATACATACACACATACACATCCCTTAGGAATGAGATCCACTTCCAAATTGTGCCAGATTTAACTCTCCTATCGCTGTGGGTTCTTTTCCATGCGCAAAATTCATGTATACACATAGAATCTCAGTTTAAGCTTCTCGGAAGTTAAAAAGACTGGCACTCAGACCACAGTCTAACAAACAGTGAAAAACATCTTGCCTTCGATAACAGCCTAACTCATGATCTCTCATCCACTCAATGGGTGCATTACTTCTAGACCACCAAACCTAAGAACAATGATGCTGTATATGCTTATGCACCCTCAAACTAAAACACAAAAAATTAAGCTTCAAAACCAAAAAGCAGAAAAAAACCCAGCATCAGTATTTCATCACATACTGACATTTAAAGAGCTGGAGATGCAGTGCAGCTAAAGCAAAATGTATAAATCTACGAAGATGGCAGCAAACAAAATGGGTGGGGGGTTCTACAAAATTAAAAATCCAGATATTTCGCATTACTCTTTAAGCATTCAAATAATATATGACCGGTCTGAGCTTTGCAGATGAATCTTGCACAGAAACAATATCAGGAATAACGATGAAGAAGCATAATGATACAAAGACGATCCATCACCACAAAGCCAGTACTGACAATGCAAAGCCAAGGTATTACCTGTTTCACGTGTTACAGTGGGGAACAGGGCAGCCTAGCAGCCAGAGCCTTATGCACATGATCTGACGGCCCAGGATCGAGCCACCACAGAGGCACCTATTTTAGAGGATTTTTTACCTTGGAGTTAACATCTATTTCCCCAAAAGTTCTTCAGATGAGACTATAAACCGAGGCCCCGTATGCGAACGCATGCAGAACATACCGTGCACACGTTAAAAATCTGTTCTACTTTTCAGAGGAGTAGGCCATTTCATGCCATTAGGAATGGGAGAAAACTTTTTAGAGATGCATGCTAACAGGTGTCATGTTAAAAACACCATCCCCGAAGTTAACATGTGGCTACCTAAATGGTGGGTAGAAACGGTCACATACGCAAAATCTCACCATTGGTGAACCTCGGAGCTCTAGATGATTGGGAAGGAGTGGGGGGGGGGGGACACACAAACACCCACCTATTACAGTAACAAACAAAATATCAACCTATCAGCCTAACACGGGCAAGAAAGCTACTTCACAACAACAACAAAACCCAGACAAAATGATCCACAATTTGTTGGGGTTTTTTTTGGGGGGAGGGGGGGATGTTAGGGTGGGCTTTTTTTGGGGGGGGGTGGGGGAAAGTGAGTCTCATTTCACCAGCAATTCTCACCAAAACTAAACTTTCATTAAAAAAAATATAAAGTAGTACTCGATATTTTTGATTTCTAAGTCTTGGGAATTTTCTCTTTGAAAGGAATAATTTCATACTTGTTTTAAAAAATATATATATTAAAAAAGACACTAAAGTAACGGCAAATGTTCCAGATAAATCCGTGATTGGGCATGCATGACGCAGACTCTGTCATGGTAAAAAAGGTCATTCATACTGCGTGTTTCGTTATTACTTGATGCGTACGACGCCAAAACGGCTTCTTCTGTGCACAGAACAAAAGCTCTGAATAATGTGCTTAGTCTAAACCAAAGCTCAATGTATCTAGTATATGCCAAGCCAGGGGAAAAAACAGTCAGATGCAAGTGACTTCAACACATACATACAATTACACTTGGTAAAGAGCAGAAGGTGCCGCATACACAGGATACACTAGTCAAGTCAAAAACACTTAAATCATCCCATGAAGGGCACATAACCATTCATTACACTGTAAGTCTCAAACTGACCAATATGTTTTCTCGCACCCACTGAAATCTATTTTTTCCGGACATACCTTCTTTACCTATGCTTAATATTTATCATTTGCTGGTCATATGCAAAAGTAAGAATATCAACGAATACCGAGGCAATACATTTCAGCTCTTTTCAAGTTACAGTGAATATCAAACACGTTTATAAGAAAGACACAAAATTACATTCTAACCCTATGAAACATACAAAAATAAATCAGATAATCTCTATTCCAACACACACACACACAAAAGAAAAAATTCCCTTGTTCTACAACTGCACCTGTAAAATACAATATTCTTCACACAAAAATTTAAAAAATTATCCACATCTGTACTCAACACAACCCCCCAAAACCAATGTGTAAAGCGATAATGGTTATAACAGCAGCAACCACCATGTGATTCATTCCCCACATCACACACTGGGCCAGAAGCCTATCACTCCTCAAAACTACATAGCACAGCAGGGCAGCATTCTAAGGGTCAGAAAAGGACATCTTAGCTCTGTTTACCTCTGTTTCATTCCAACACCTATGGCACAGGAATATTTTCCTCTGAAACTATATACATTTTAAAAAAGAAGAAAAAACAAAAATGATTCAGGATTTTTCGTGATTACACTCGCTTTGTATTTTCTTAGAATTCCAAGCCTTACTAAACAGCACTTCAAATTCTTTGAAAATACAAGGCTACCTTGAAATCATTAACGTTGGACTGTTTCAGAGGAAAATACTTCAATGTCAAAAGATGTCTTACCCATACTCATCTCTGCCTTTGTCCAACTTATGTGGAACAATTGCTCAGTATCCATACATACAACTCTATAAAGATGTTTGTTACAAAACCTTCAGAGCTAAATCCTGCTCTGGGATATATAGATTAGATCCAGAGGATAAAATAGGATTAAAAAAAAATTATTTCCAGGCCACACACATGTGCAGACCTGCCAGTGCCCATCTCTACTTCATGTACATGACTTGATATGACTTGACTTTTTGAATTTCCTTGACTCCATGAACTGGGGCACTGCACTCAATCTTTCAGGCTATGTCTCTTGGGCAAGTTGATCCCTCTCCAGATAGCACGGTGCATGCTGGGTATGCTTGTATCTCCCATCCTACTGGCCATAGCTGACCTACTCTTCTACAAAAAGTGAAAAGGGTTTCAACATGAACACAAGATGTTCTGTATGCATTCAAATACAGGACCCTGGTTTACAGTTTCATCCACAAGACTTGTACTGAGTAGAGTCCTGAGTGGAGTCGATACCAATCTTATCAGGCCTCCAGGGAAAAAATACCCTCTAACACCTTATTGGAGACTCGAGCTCATATCCTCAATTATCTCAGATCAGAACTAAAATGCTCAAACCACATGGCTACTCCACCCCTTACCCCATCCCACCCCCACAAAATCCAATATGCACTTTAAAGATCCCTTACTTCATAAAAGCATTTGGAGTTTCAAGAGCTACAAAAACTCGTACATACCCAGCATGCACAACAGCAACACAATCTTCAGCAATCTAATGATCAGCGGAGTTTTTTGGGGGTGAACAGAAGAAGACACAAAAAAGGACAGCAGATGAGAAATTCAATCTCTCGAACGCCATGTCCCACACATACGTTGGTTAAAGGCAAGTACAGGCCGAGCAAAACTCTCTGACTACCAGCATGAATGGTGCCCGTTTTAGTCGTCCACTTACCTGGCTTTTTGTGGTCTGCAGAAAGGGAACACACAGGGAACACACAAACACTTTACGCTAGTGTTCAGCAACACTGGGGACTGAGGCAAACTTGACGTCACCTCTTACATTCACTCATTTCACACACACAACACAAATTTCTAAATCAAGTATTCATATACTTTTCAACATATTTGTATTTTGGTTTGTTCCTCAGAGTGAGGGTGAAAACTGCTGCCGGCTGGGCTGGCCTCTGGAGACCATTTCCCCTCAATTCAATGTTGTTTGAGGCTTTCTTCATTCCTCGGGGAGAGTTCCAAGGTCCACCAATGATGAGATTTTTGTGTTTGTGACCAATTTTGCCCACCATTAAGGTAGCCCCATTCCACCTTAATTAAGAGATCAGTGTTTTGTTTTGTTTTTAATCTGTCTTTTTATGCTTACATGGCACCATAGATTTGCCATCACACCATACCAAGGGTGGAACAAGGGTGGGAGTGTGTCTATAAAATATGTTTATAAGTCTTCAGTGCCTGGGGTTTATTCCAGTTCTTGATTAAACCATTGACGCTAGGGGCAACAGCAAAGTGAGAGGCTGTATGATCAGAGGCTTTCCCATTCATGGAATTCCACTTTACAGCTTAGTCTTTAGTGATCGACTATGTCTCTCTGACTAGGAGGCTTGACTTGCACAGTCCTTATGTGCTGCAGCCCTGGGGGCTAGTTGGCCTTTGGAGAACATCTCCAACGCTGCTGTCCATATGCCCCCTTGGCCAAGAGAGTGGGGATGTACTGTGGGAAAGGCATCTCCTCTATAATCAAATTTCTGCCCAATTTCTGAAATAGCAGCTGCCTCCTTTGCTGTTTTGGAGGTCATCGTTGAACACGACGGACAAACATACATAACAGGGCAGAGATTGTTTGGTTGGCAGAAGTGCCCTTAGGCCTGATTCTTAGTGGGGGGGGGGGGGGTTGTGTCATGTAGTGGGTACTGGCCGAATAAATACAGAAGGGTTCAGACTAACTTTTCTGCATTCAGACACACTGTATATTTCTTAAGAATGGAATAATCTAAAACAAAGCAACCAACAACAAAAATTCTATCTTTGGCATAGTTGCATCCTAACTATTTTTGTGTATGTGTTGTTTACTGGAAAAACAGAACCCACCTCCCCCTCCCTCCCCACCCCCACAATAAAATGCTGAGTATATTTATAACTTGATAGAATATTTAGAAGAAAAAAAATGTACCAATGACCCCTTTTGAGTTAGAGATCTCCCTCCCCCCCCCCCCCCCCCCCAAAAAAAAAATGCTGAGTATATTTATCCCTTGATAGACTAGTTAGAAGAAAAAAATTGTAACAATGACCCCCTTTCGAGTTTGAGATATCTATGAAGTACATACAAAAAAAGCATACAAATGAAGTATATACAGCAAACATACTAACTAATCTGTACATAAAAACCACACACACACACACACAAAGACAAAATAAAATCGGTAATATATGTTTTATCCAGTTTGAGCAGAATCAAATAAAGAAAATACCATTTTTTTTCCCCCAGTAAACTGCGAATATGCCATAGTAAGTCCACTTCTTAACATGCACATAAATTCAGATCTTTTCCTACATTTCTAATGAAACATGAATAAATCGAAGTTATCTTCTTTCTATTTCATTTTAAAACTCTTTCACTCCCAAGTTTCTGACTGGGAAAAAAACTCTCTTCAGCATCAAGCATCTGCTGATTTCTCGGCATTCAGTCTGTGTTAGAAAAACAGTCATTTTTTCCACTCAAAACTGGGCGGAGGGGCGTGAAGGAGGATACGTCTGCTATCATGCTCAAGCAAGTCAACTGTAGGTGTGATTTCAACCATGTTACTGTATGAAGGGGACGGGATAGCTCAGTGGTCGGAACACTCGCTTTCCCCCAGCCAAGTTAAGCAGCGTCGAGCGTGGTTACCAGTTGGATGGGTGACCGTTTGCGCACCTTGGCTTCAGTACAGTTCCTCCACTTCACCCAGCTGTAAATGGGTACCTGCCCTCTTTAGGGTCAGGGAAGGTAAAGCAGCGAGGGAGAGGAGATGGGCGCCGCCCTCAATATGCTGGCCCTAGAGAAGTGAGGTCTCTGACGCCTCGCTCCCCTACGACCTGATAGGTTATGGGACTCCTTTACTTTACCTTACTTACTGTATGAAAAGCTGTCCTCTTTAACGTGACCTGCGCTATCAACAGAAGTTGCCTATGGCGGTGAACGGTAGTGTGGACTAAAGTCGCCAATGGCAACGTAAGGGTTAAAAAAGTTTTAATTATACACAAACATCAATATTCAGAACAACAAAGCATATACACAAAAAAATGAACAGGGACCCTACTGCAGGTACAAAAAAATCACACACACACACACACACAAAATGATTTGTTTGTTTTGCAAGATTCAGCGCAATATCAATTCCATATATTATGATTATTATTCTAGGTTGAAGTCTACTCACTGTTGATGCCAGTGTGAATCGCTTGGTCGGTAGACACCAGGTTCGTTTTCTTCGGCTCCACTGAAACAATCAACATGACATTATCACTTCACTACTCTCCACTTTTTTGTTATCGTTGTCTCCCCCCCCCCCCCCCCCACCCCCACCCCACCCCCCTCCCCTTTGTTTCAGCTCCGAGGTTCACCATTGATGAGATTTTGCGTAGGCGACTGTTTTTTACCCACCACTAAGGTAGCTGCATTCCGACTTCAGGGGTGTTTGGCTTTTCAAAATGTTGCTATGCCTACACTAACGTGACTTTGACTGTGGCGTTGCGTGCACATTTTTGTTGTTTGTTTTCTTGGGATTTTGTTGTTGGTTTTATTTTGATGTTTTCATGTTGTTTTTTAAAAGGGAAGGGTGATTGGTTTGTTTTTTTAATTTTAATTTTTTTTTTTTTTGGGGGGGGGGGGGTAGTCTTTCATTTGTTTTGGGGTGTTTTTTTTTCCCCACTGGGGTCACTTGGTGCTATGGGGTTTTCTTCACTGGGGTCACTTGGTGCTGTGGGTTTGTTTTTTTAATTTTCACTGGGGTCACTTGGTGCTATGGGGTGTTTTTTTTTCACTGGGGTCACTTGGTGCTATGGGGTGTTTTTAATTTTCACTGGGGTCACTTGGTGCTATGTTGGTTTTTTTCACTGGGCTCACTTGGTGCTGTGGGTTTGTTTTTTAATTTTCACTGGGGTCACTTGGTGCTATGGGGTGTTTTTTAATTTTTACTGGGGTCACTTGGTGCTATGGGGTGTTTTTTAATTTTCACTGGGGTCACTTGGTGCTATGGGGTGGGTTTTTTCACTGAGGTCACTTGGTGCTATGTTGTTTTTTTCTCACTGGGGTCACTTGGTGCTATGGGGTTTTTTCTCACTGGGGTCACTTGGTGCTATGGGTTTATCACTGGGGTCACTTGGTACTATGGGTTTATCAATGGGGTCACTTGGTGCTATGGGTTTTTTTTTAATTTTCACTGGGGTCACTTGATGCTGTGGTTTAGGTTTTTCCCCACTGGGGTCACTTGGTACTATGGGGTGGGTTTTTTTTCACTAGGGTTACTTGGTGCTATGGGGTTTTTCCCCCACTAGGGTTACTTGGTGCTATGGATTGGTTTTTTAACTGGGGTCACTTGGTGCTGGGTTTTTTTCCTCTGGGGTCACTTGGTGCTGTGGGTTTTTTCCTCCAGGGTCACTTGGTGATATGTTTTTTTTTCTCTGGGGTCACTTGGTGCCTTCAGCTTGTAGTTGTACAGGTCTCTGCAATATTCTGTTCATCTCTTCATGATAGTGGCGCTCTCTGTAAGGACTGACCCCTCTTTGTCTTCAATAACGGAGGTCTTTGGCTGCTGGGACTTGGTTAGTACCTTGATGGTCTGGTACGCCTCTTTGCTGTCTCCTTTCGCCATTGCCTTCTCAACCTTGGAGCATTGTTCTGACATCCAGTTCCCCATGGCCTCAGTCATCTTCTTCTTGATTGACCTGTTGACTGTTCTATACTCTTCGGCCGTTTCTGGGTTTTTGTTCTTCAATGGCTTTAGCTCCCTACGTTGGTCGCACAGGTCCAGGATATCGTTGGTAACCCACGGTTGGTTCTTTTTCCTCTCTTTCCCAAGGATCTCCAGCGCTGTCTCCTGAATGGTCTTGCTGAAGGTCTCAGTGAGGTTGTTGATGTCATCTTGGAGGAAATTCAATGCTGCAAATCTGCCCCCTATCTCAGCTTTAAAGATTTCAGCAACTTCGGGGTCCTTCAGCTTTTCCATGTTGAACCGCAAACGGGGATTTTTCTTCTGGTTCTTGGTCTTCAGCTTGATCTGTAGGGTCATGAGTACCATGTCGTGGTCACTGCCAATATCAGCACCAGGGAAACTTCTTGTCTGGGCTTTGTTGATGCTCGACTTAAATCGTTTGGGGGCCAAGATGTAGTCAATCTGGTTATGTGTCTTTCCATTTGGTGAGTGCCACGTCGTTCTTCTTGATGTCTTGTGGGGGTATAAGGTGTTGGCGACAGTAAGATTGTGGCTGCTTGCGAATTCCAAAAGTCTGAGACCTCTAGGCTGATCCGAACAAACTTCACGAGCAAGATCCCAGACCATCAGATCCTGAAAGCACACAGGTGCTGGAGGAAGAGGTAGAAGAAGCAGTAAGATCCCTGAAAGGAGGCAAGTCACCAGGGATTGACAACATCCCGGCTGAGCTCATCAAGAACGGAGGCCCAGAGATGATCAAGGCATTAACAATCATCTGCCAACGCATCTGGACCAGCAAAGAGTGGCCTGAACAGTGGACCCAATCCATCATAGTTCCACTTCCAAAGAAGGGAGACCTGAAGAAGTGCCAAAATTACAGAACAATCAGTCTGATAAGCCATCCAAGCAAAGTTATGCTACGCATTGCCTTGAACAGACTGAAACCACAAGCAGAAGAAATCCTATCAGAAGAACAGGCGGGATTCAGACCAGGTCGAAGCACTGTCGAGCAGATCTTCAACATCAGAATGCTCATAGAGAAGCATCTCCAACATCAGCTACAGCTCTACAACAACTTCATTGACTTCAAGAAGGCCTTCGACCGAGTGTGGCAAGCAGCTCTGTGGCAAGTCATGAGAGACTATAGCTTCGACGAGGACCTGATTCAAGTCATCCAGGCGCTGTATGACAGCTCCCACAGTGCAGTCCTCATGGGTGGAGAAATCGGGGAGTTCTTCCGGACTTCAGTTGGAGTTCGACAAGGCTGCCCGCTATCCCCCGTTCTTTTCAACGTGTTCCTGGAGAACATCATGCAGGAGGCCCTCCTTGACTTCAAGACCACAATCACAATAGGAGGAAGGCCAGTCTGCAATCTTCGATTCGCAGACGATATTGATCTCATGGGCCGCAGTGAAGAAGAACTCCAGGATCTCACCACCAGACTGGAAACATCAGCCAATGCCCACGGTATGGAGATCAGCACGGAAAAGAGCAAGATCCTAGTGAACAGTACCACACCGACCACTCCCACCAGCATCAAGATGAGTGGCGAGACACTAGAGGAGGTGGAAACTTTCAAGTACCTTGGAGCAGTCATCACCAAAGAAGGCACGAGCACACAAGAGGTGAAGATCAGACTTGCTGTGGTACTCTCCTCCATGACTAAGCTGGCGAAAGTGTGGAGAAACCACAACATCAGAACCCACACTAAGGTCAGACTCTACAAGGCACTCGTCACATCCATTGCCTTGTACAGCTGTGAAGCATGGACACTTACTGCCGATTTAGAACGTCGCATTCAAGCCTTTGAGATGAAGTGCCTCAGGTGGATCCTGAACATCACCTACAGAGACCGCAAAACCAATGACTACGTCTGGCAGCAGATCGAGGCACTGGCTGGCAAACAAGAACCATTGCTAGATACAGTCAAACGGAGGAAACTGAAGTGGTTTGGCCACACAACAAGGCATAACAGACTGTCAAAGACAGTCCTGCAGGGAATGGTGGAAGGAGCAAGGAGGCAGGGACGACCACGCAAAAGCTGGATATCCAACATCAAGGAGTGGACCGGCCTCACTGTACCAAACCTCCTGAAAACAGCCCAGGACAGAACCATTTGGCGGTCCACTTGCAGCGTCCGTGCGGGTACCCCAACGGTCGTCCCGACCAAGGGATGAGCGAGCGAGCGAGCACTTGGTGCTTTTTTTTTTTATTCCCGAGGTCACTTGGTGCTATTGGGGGGGGGGGGGGGGGGGGGGAGGTTTCGGTGCTATGGGTTTTTTTCACTGGAGTTCGCTTGGTTTTGCTATGCTTGGTGGGTTTTTTTCACTGGAGTCGCTTGGTGCTATGGTGGGTTTTTTTCACTGGAGTCGCTTGGTGCTATGGTGGGTTTTTTTCACTGGAGTCGCTTGGTGCTATGGTGGGTTTTTTTCACTGGAGTCGCTTGGTGCTATGGTGGGTTTTTTTCACTGGAGTCGCTTGGTGCTATGGTGGGTTTTTTTCACTGGAGTCGCTTGGTGCTATGGTGGGTTTTTTTCACTGGAGTCGCTTGGTGCTATGGTGGGTTTTTTTCCACTGGGGTCACTTTATGCAAATCACACTCACGCACACACACTCACAGTTGTGGATGAACTTGGAGGAGTCCAGCACCCAGGGCTGAGGTCCTCCCTGGAACACCAGGTCCCTGGACGAGGCGATGGCCACCACTGCCTCCCCATCAGGGTCCACCAGCTGCAGCAACAACAACAATAGCAACATGATCACAACATCATCCACCAGCTGAAACAACATGATCACAACAACATGATCACAACAACATCCACCAGCTGCAGCAACAACAACAAATGATCACAACAACATCCACCAGCTGCAGCAACAACAACTACATGATCACAGAAACAATATCTACCAGCTGCAACTACATGATCAAAGAAACAATATCTACCAGCTGCAACTACATGATCACAGCAACCACCAGCTGCAACAACATGATCACAACATCCACCAGCTGCAACAACAACAACATGATCAACCAGGCTGACTGGAGCAAGTCTAACTACAGACAGTTTAAAATAAAATAAAAAGCAAATATTTATAGCTCAGTGTAGCATTTAAAACCAATGTTTTTGAAAAAAATCTTTTACATTATGCAAGAATGCAGAATGGACTAAATATTCTTTTTTTTTTTTTTTACAAATTTCTTTTCAAACCTAAAATATTCAGATTCTATTAAACAAATTTCCTTTCAAACCTAAAATATTCAGATTCTACTTAACAAATTTCCTTTCAAACCTAAAATATTCAGATTCTACTATACAAATTTCTTTTCAAACCTAAATGTTCAGATTCTGTTTTTAAAAAAATTCCTTACAAACCCAAATAGTGTTCAATTTACTACAAGAACCCCTAAGATAGTTAAATTATTCCACAAAATCACATTCAAAACAGATATTCATATCCATTTTCCCATATCCAATACTGCAAAAAGACTGATCTATAAATAGATCCATCTGGTGTTGTTGGGTGGGTTTTTTTTTAGCAAATTCGCTTTCGATATTTACAACTGTGGCTTCATCATGTCCACCCAGCATACAACACATCAAAGCTAAAAATAAGCCTGACCCTAACCTTCAAAGGGTTATAGGCCGCCACAGTGACCGACGCTTGCAGAAACACCTTCGCTGCCTGGTAGGTCACGGTGGTCTCAGTGTGACCTTGACGAATGGCGCGCAGGTACAGCACTGTACAGCCTCGCTCACCTGGTTGTTTTTCACCTGTGAGCATATCGTCGCTTTGGTTATTGAGAAATAGTGTGTGCGTGTGCGTTTGTTTATTTTATTACTTTTTTTTTTATTGTTCTTTTATTTAGAGGATAATGGAATAAGCACTCGTGTGCTTTTTTTTCATCCAGTCCCTGTGTGTATGCAGTTTTTGTATATTCTGTCATCCGTTCCCACCGGCACACAGTGGCCTACTCTTCCGAAAAGTAAGTGTGTGTGTGTGTGTGTGTGTGTGTGCGTGCGTGCGTGCGTGTGTGCGTGTGTGTGTGCGTGCGTGTGTGCGTGCGTGTGTAAAGTAACAGTAGTCTTCAATTTTACATCTTTCCACATAAAGTGATACCAAACAAGGGAGAAAAAAACTGATGTAGTGCAATGTGGTGTAGTGCAGTGTAGTGTGCAGTGTGGTGTGTAGTGTGGTGTGGTGAAGTGTGGTGTAGTGTGGTGTAGTGTGGTGTGTAGTGTGGTGTGGTGTAGTGTGGTGTGGTGTAGTGTGGTGTGGTGTGATGTGGTGTGGTGTAGTGTGGTGTGGTGTAGTGTGTAGTGTAGTAAAGTGTGTAGTGTGGTGTGGTGTAGTGTAGTGTGTGGTGTAGTGTAGTGTGTGGTGTGGTGTAGTGTGGTGTTGTGAAGTGTGGTGTGGTGTGGTGAAGTGTGGTGTGGTGTGGTGTAGTGCAGTGTGGAGTAGTGCAGTGCGGTGTGGTGTGGTGTAGTGCAGTGTGGTGTAGTGCGGTGTGGTGTGGTCTAGTGTAGTGTAATGTAGTGTGGTGTGGTGTAGTGTACTGTGGTGTAGTGCAGTGTGGTGTGGTGCAGTGCAGTGTGGTGCAGTGCAGTGTGGTGCAGTGTAGTGTAGTGCAGTGTGGTGTGGTGAAGTGTGGTGTAGTGCAGTGTACTGTGGTGTAGTGCAGTGTGGTGTGGTGCACTGTGGTGTAGTGTAGTGTGCAGTGTGGTGTAGTGCAGTGTGGTGTAGTGCAGTGTGGTGTAGTGCAGTGTGGTGTAGTGCAGTGTGGTGTAGTGCAGTGCAGTGTGGTGTGGTGTGGTGTAGTGCAGTGTGGTGTAGTGTAGTGCAGTGTGGTGTAGTGTAGTGCAGTGTGGTGTAGTGCAGTGTGGTGTAGTGTGGAGTAGTGCAGTGCGGTGTGGTGTGGTGTAGTGCAGTGTGGTGTAGTGCGGTGTGGTGTGGTCTAGTGCAGTGTAATGTAGTGTGGTGTGGTGTAGTGTACTGTGGTGTAGTGCAGTGTGGTGTGGTGCAGTGCAGTGTGGTGTAGTGCAGTGTGGTGTGGTGCACTGTGGTGTAGTGCAGTGCTGTGTAGTGCAGTACAGTACAGAGCAGAGCAGTGTAGAATGTCATGTAGGGTTCTACACACATACCTGTGGCAGCGACACGTTCAAACACAGTGGTGTCACTGAAGGTCAGGTTCAAAGGCAGCTGACTGCAGTCTGTGAAGTCCACCTGTCTCCCTGAAACACAACAATCACGATAACGATAACAACGATCATAGGAATGATGATTATGATGATGATGATTATGGTGATGGTGGGGATGATGATGTAGAATCATCATCAACATCATCATCATCGCTTTCTTTAGCACCTAACCAATGGCACTAAGGCACTTTACACTACACTTTTCCCCTGTTCTCCCACACAGCCCTTTCTATTACCCCACACACTGCACACATGCATGCATGCATGCACACACACAACACAGCAAGATACACATGAGAGAGAGGAAGAACAAATACAAGCATAAGAGAGAGAAAACAAAAAAAGAGAAAAAGATGGAGTCCAATACAAAATTCTGAACAGACAGGGGTATATACAGTACCTGCCACCTTAGCAGACACAACCAGAGGAAGGGCTAGCACACTGCCCACCGCGGCCTCCACTTTGCTTGGAGGGAACATCATCGCCGAGGGGGGCAGGACATGAACCTGTCGTCCACAACCATATTGCGCAATGTCAACAACATACACAGCCAGAAAGTATCACAGCAACAGCAGCAGCAACAACAACGATAACTGACAAAGGGAGGAATTCAATAAACAACTCTTCAGTGCCATACCTCAATATCTGATTGGTATTCAAGCGCATATATAGAAGTGCACGTGTCCATAATTCTGTTCTGATTTTAAAAACAACTTGGTCTATTTCCAACATTTTAACAGCATGAATCTTAAAACAGCTGACAACACAGATTTTTAAAAATTATGAAACCAATACATTTTTTTTCTTAATTTTGTTAACTTACACATGGTTTTGTTGTTGTATTTCATTAACTGACCCTTTTTTTTCAAAAAACAGATTAATTCTTATCCTTCCCAAAATTTACCGTTATTTTTCATTTACGGGTACAAAAACAATAAACCAAATAAAGACAACAAAAACATCATCAAAGATTTTTTTTGTTTAAAGAATTAAAAAAAGGGGGGACATTGCTCATACACTGATGGTGCCAAAGTGTGCAGCATTCTTGGCGTCGGCGGCGCTGATGTTGGCTCGGCCAGGTCCCGTGGTGGTGATCTCCCCTTGAAAATTGACCGTCGCCGTGGTGAGGTCTGACGACCCCCACACGTACTCTCCGCTCCCTCCGCGAGCCTGACGAGAGGGAAGCAATCACGGTATACGTGGCATTAGCGACACTTTCCCCATCCACCAAAATGACGAAACCAACAACTGGATGACAAAAGAAAACTCTAAACCCCCAAAAATTCAATCCTTCCGTTTAAATAATAATAATGATAATGAATGGAATTTATATAGTGCTATATCTTGCAAATGGGGACGGGATAGCTCAGTGGTCGGAGCACTCGCTTTCCCCCAGCCAAGTTAAGCAGCGTCGAGCGTGGTTACCACTTGGATGGGTGACCGTTTGTGCGCCTTGGCTTCAGTACAGTTCCCCCAGTTCACCCAGCTGTAAATGGGTACCTGCCCTCTTTAGGATCAGGGAAGGTAAAGCAGCGAGGGAGAGGAGATGGGCGCCGCCCTCAATATGCTGGCCCTAGAGAAGTGAGGTCTCTGACGCCTCGCTCCCCTACGACCTTATAGGTTATGGGACTCCTTTACCTTTTTACCTTTTTATATCTTGCAAAAATCAAATCAAAGCGCTTTCATTCATTCTACTCATTCAGATGCAGCCTTACAAATTCAAATGTATACACACACGTTCGCACGCACACACACACTCACGCACACACATAAAGGTTGTACGCTCAGCAGGGTGATGGGGTTTTGGCTGTTGAGGGCAGGACAAAAATGAAATGGAACAAGAGAGGAGAATCTTAGGTTTGAAATAAATGTGTCTTGAGGCCGGATTTAAACGCGTCATAAGAAAGCTTTTGATGGAGAGAGGGAGGTCATTCCAGATCGATGGACCAGAAACAGAGAAAGAGCAATGGCCAACGGTGGACTGGTTGAATTTAGGTATTCTTAAGCACAAGGTATCTGCAGCAGAGCGGAGGGAATGAGAAGGAGTTACAGGTGAAGACATTCACAGAGGTAGGAAGGTGCTGTTTGATTTAAAAAAAGAATTTTTTTTCCCCCAACTTTATAAAATAGCAGTAAAAGTAGACTAGCCTTACAAGGAAACATAAGGAAAAATGTCCAGAAAACCATTACGAATGATGTAACTTACCGTATACAGCAGCAATTAGGTTGTATAATTTACAAACGTAGTAGTCATAACAAAGAACAATATCTTCTTTTTTTTTTTTCTTGTCAGTCTGAACAACATAATTTGTCTGCCAATGAAAATAATGCACAAACGCACACAAAAAATAAGAACCTCATATACTACACAGAACAAATACACCAGCTGTTTTAAATTTGTTTAGGGTTTTTTTTTAAACCTTATTTGTACAGCAAAGACAGAGAGAAAGAGTTTTAAAATCCACCAAGAAAATCTTAAAGTTATTTTCTGACGTAACAAACAAAACAAGAGCAACAACAACATGAAACAACAACAAAAAAGGTCAGACTAGTACGGCAATCTTAAAAATGACAAGGATAAATGTGCAATGGTTTATTTGAACAACACAGGAAAAAATCTTTTTTAACAAACAAAAAACTTTCATAAATGTTGTACGAGTAAACTATTGCAAAGGAGGACAGTGAACTTACTCTACCAAAGCAAGCGCTTTTCTTAAGCAGCAGACTGGAATCTAAGATTTAGATCTGTACAATCTGCTGACAGTTGTGAATATATACATACAATTCTATTTACGTCAAAATACCAAAATGCTGGCTTTTACCATCTACGCAACGCTACCTTGGCGGTAAAGTTGTGCTGACACCTGGTGGCGGGATCCCAAGGGAAAAGGGCAAAGGTCGGCGCCACGGTGATGGGGTCGTAAATCTCCACATCCTGATTGCCCTTCACTTCCGGGCTGATGAGGTGAAAGGTTCCGTCCTGCACCGAAGGACATGCATGCTGTTTAGATCCTTCTGTGCTAAACGTTCAAAATGCCCAATATTCACAAAATGCTAAGATAGCATCCAATGCCCAATATCCACAGAGGGCTAAGATAGCATCCTATGCCCAATATTCACACAGGGCTAAGATAGCATCCTATGCCCAATATTCACACAGGGCTAAGATAGAATCCTATACCTAATATTCACACTGGGCTAAGATAGCACCCTATAGCCAATATTCACACTGGGCTAAGATAGCATCCTATGCCCAATATTCACACCGGGCTAAGATAGCACCCTATGCCCAATATTCACACCGGGCTAAGATAGCATCCTATGCCCAATATTCACACAGGGCTAAGATAGCATCCTATGCCCAATATTCACACAGGGCTAAGATAGCATCCTATGCCCAATATTCACACAGGGCTAAGATAGCATCCTATGCCCAATATTCACACAGTGCTAAGATAGCATCCTATGCCCAATATTCACACAGGGCTAAGATAACATCCTATGCCCAATATTCACACAGGGCTAAGATAGCATCCTATGCCCAATATTCACACAGGGCTAAGATAGCATCATATGCCCAATATTCACACAGGGCTAAGATAGCATCCTATGCCCAATATTCACACAGTGCTAAGATAGCATCCTATGCCCAATATTCACACAGGGCTAGTCATCTTATGGCCAATATTCACACAGTGCTAAAATATCATCCTATGTTCAATATTCACACAGAGCTAAGAAATCCTATGCCCAATATTCAAACAGTGCTAAAATAGGTCTCACCTTATGCCCAAAATTCGCTAAGACAGAACTCATAAGACTTATCCCAGCACTGAACATTGGGAATAATTTGAAACTTATCAATATGTCTCAACCCCAGCTGATATAATACAATCACAATCAATTCACTGTTCCTTACGGGTTGACCTACATCGCAACAAGTCCCACAACAACAGTGTGCCGGTAAATCACCCGTGTCTTTACTCACGTCCTCAACCACGGCATGCAGCTCTCCGTCGATGATGGTGTGACCTCTCTGAAGAGTGCGCACCCTGTGGTAAGTTCCGTTCTCGCTGGAGAACACCACGTTGAAGTATTCCAAGGGGAAGCCTGCGCGGACTCGAACATTCTGCACGACCATCAACTATCATTTACTGCAATGTTAAATCACCCATTATGTTCTGCACAATCATTTAATCAATGTCAAATCACTCATGTTCCGCAAACTCATCATCATCATTTGCTGCTATGTTAAACCACTCATTATGTTCTGCACAATCATCATTTACTGCAATGTCAAATCACTTATGTTCTGCACAATCCTTATCATTTGCTACAATGTCAAAAGATTTGTTATGTTCTGCACAATCCTTATCATTTACTACAATGTCAAAACACTCATTATGTTCTGCACAATCCTTATCATTTACTGCAATGTCAAATCACTCATTATGTTCTGCACAATCATCTACTGCAATGTCAAATCACTCATTATGTTTTGCACAATCATCATCATTTACTGCAAGGTCAAATCACTCATCATGTTCTGCACAATCATCATTTACTACAATGTCAAAACACTCATTATGTTCTGCACAATCATCATCATCATTAACTGCAATGTCAAATCACTCATTATGTTCTGCACAATCATTTACTGCAATGTCAAACCACTCATTATGTTCTGCACAATCATTTAATCAATGTCAAACCACTCATTATGTTCTGTACAATCATCATCATCATTAACTGCAATGTCAAATCACTCATTATGTTCTGCACAATCATCATCATTTACTGCAATGTCAAATCACTCATTATGTTCTGCACAATCATCATTTACTGCAATGTCAAATTACTCATCACCGTTTACTGCAAGGTCAAATCACTCATGTTCTGCACAATCATCATTTACTGCAATGTCAAATCACCCAATATGTTCATAATTAAGAGTTTGACTATCTCTCTCTAGATGCCAATTTCCTTTTGAATTTTCCACTTTTAACCAAAAAAATTTAATAATGATGCAGCATTATAAAAACACTTATAAAATCAGCAGATATGGATCATAGTTCATATGTAACAATATCAATGTCCTCAGGGAAAATCCAAATTTCAAAATATAGCATTTTCTCAATACATGTCAAACACATTCCAAACAATATCTATTGACCTCCAGACATTTTTTTTTATAATTCTTATATTTTGAGGATAATGGGATAAGAACTCGTGTGCTTTTTTTTTTACATCTAGTCCCTGTGTGTATGCAGTTCTGTCAATTTTTTTATCCATTTCCACTGGCACACAATGGCTTGCTCTTCCGAGAAGCGAACTCAATACTCATGAAAGAGAACCGACAGGATTTTGCCACTACCTTCTTCCCGGGCATTCCTCAGCTTAACACCCTGGGGGGTCACTCAAAGAGTATACACTCTGACTCACTGCATCTGGTAATCACTAGGAGACAGTAACTACACACCGTTTTCTGTAAACACCGTTTTTCAAGTAACTCAACATAACTGTAGGCAACAATACTCCCAACTTCAGAGAATAACCACTTTCTAACATATTGCCAGACACATAACATCTGATAACTGGTGAAAACTGCATAAAGCAGTTAAAGTTGGGTGTTTTGTTTGTTTGGGGTTTTTTGGAGGGGGGGGGGGGTTAGGGAGGAGCGGGGGGGGGGAGTTCCTCAGCTCTCAGCTAGAGCTCCAAGGTTCACCAATGGTGAGATTTCTGTGTATGCAACCCTCCCCCCCCCCCCCCCCCCCGCAACCATTTAGGTACTGCATTCCAACTTATGGGATGCTGTTAAGTTGGGTTTTTTTAAACTCAGTTTTTCTAAGCAGCTAAACATTCGTAAAAATGCTTTTAAACTGCAAACAGCCGACTGCAAATTTCCTCAATGCAACAAACTGTCCACTCTTTGCAAACACACCTCTCAGACCTAGAATAAAAAACAAACTACAGCAACCAAAGAAACGCAAAATTATTGACTGATTGTAGCAAGAATCAAAACCAACCAAAAAAAAAAAAACAAAGAAAAAAGAACAAACATAAAAAGACACACACACACAAAGTTAAAAAATAAAACTCACAGTAATTTCATTCTGAATCATAAACTCAAGAACAAGCCAACTGTCTTTCTGCATGAACGTAACCAAATAAGCCAAAACAACCAAACATGTCACTTTTCTGGCCTTACCATATCCTTCCTGTTGCCTAACAATCAAATGTGAACTCATTATCAAATGTGACATACAATAAACAAATGCAAAACAACAACAAAATCCACTGAATGCTACTTTGTCATTCGACAACCCAATCAAACCTATTAGTATCAACACAACTGAAAACGAGACGCCAGAACACACAAACATTACAGATGAACTTTTGCTTTTTTTCATTCATCTTTAGCCCATAAATAACAAAAATTACCAGAAATTAATCAACAATCTTCAGACAAGAAAAGAAAAACAGAAGAAAAAAATTTTTAAGTGATACATTTACACCACACACAAAAATCAATCCACAGACTTTAAAAAAAAAAAACACCCCACAAAACCCAAAAAAAAGCAATGCAAACTAATAAAAGCTATTTATATAAAAAAAGATAACATATCAATAACAAAAACAAAACTAAAAGAAAGGTTACTCATTTGCACCACCGAATAGACAGCAAAAAAACAACAACAACCTAATATCAACTACAAAAACAAAACTCACAAAAAGGTTACCTCTCTCTAACTATCAAACCATCGCAGACTCTCAAACCCGATATATATTCACGTTTGCAGTTATTTCCCTCTCCCACCTATAAATTACCTTTTGTCTCCAAACCTTCTTAAACACCATGCGTTCTGCACATACACACAAAGTGTAATCATACATGTACACACAACTCGTCACACAAGTGTACTTCTCTCAGTTAACATGCAGGCAACATGTCTAGGAATAAAACTCCAACTCAAAGGGAGATCTATTATCTCGAGGTTAGCGTGCAGAGAACCGTTCTACATGTAGGACTCACGTCGGAGGGGTATATCTTGTGGCTGTCCGTGTCGTAAACCTCGATGTAAATCTCATACTCCCGACCCGTCTCCAACACCCATTTTCTGGTTGGAAGCACCACGAATGCTGCAGAACAGAACGTTCGATTTAATTTTGTTTTAAATTAAAGCAGAATGCATATCACTCTGTTTTCCACAATCAAACATATGTTTACACATAAACAGCTAACGTCATGTTTATCAAAATACAGGGGGGAAAAAAACCCAATAAACAAACTCACCAAGAAATCCTGGGTTTACAACATGCAGCATGGCAGACGGCTGTGGGAAAAATTCAGTCATGATGATGTCTGTGAACAGTCAAGGTGGAAAAAAATTTGTATTTCGAAACTGGAGTAGTGTTGACACCCTACACTCCATAACACACACACACACACATACACACACGCGCATGCATGCACGCAGGTGCACACACACATCCACTCTCACACATCATACACATCTCAAACACAAGCATGAGCATGCACGAGCACAGGCACAAACCACCACACACACACACATATTCTCTCTCTCTCTCTCTCTTTCTTTCTCCCTCCCTCCCACTCTCTCTATCTTTCACGCAGGCACACACGCACGCGCGCACACACACACACAAACAAAACACAAATTCCACAGAAAAAAAATAATTCCCAAAGGATACTCCTGTCCTTGAGCACGATCTCCGTTGACCCCATTTCCAAGGCCGTTGCCATGGAGGTCTGGGTATCCAAGGTGCAGATGTTGGTGTCCTTGACATCCAGGTAGTACTGCGGTGAGGGCATCGCTATTTCTGGAAACACACCAGTCAGCAAAAATGCATAAATTATAATTTCATTAGCAAATATGTATATATATATATACATTATGAATTTATACGCAAAAATGCATACATGATTTTATATATATAATAATCATCTTTTGTTCAACTTTTTTTTTTGTTTTTTGTCACTGTTCCTCAGCTACAGCTCCAAGGTTCAACGATGGTGAGATTTTTGTGTATGCAACAACGGCTCAGATTACAAAAATCATCTTTTTTTTTCTTCTTTTAAAACACTGAGCACTGATAAGCAAATAAATGTCCAGGCTCGTTGCTCCACTTGTCTGACTGAACTATGCTGCTACATTTTCATTTTTTTCATTTCATTTCATTCTTTTATATCGAGGATAATGGAATAAGTACTTATGTGCTTTTTTACATCCAGTCCCTGTGTGTGTGTGCGGTTTTGCAAATTCTGTCATCTGTTCCCACCGGCACACAATGGCCTACTCTTACAAAAAGCAGAACAGGATTTAACGTGTGTCCAAGATATTCTGCGTGCGTTCGCACACAGGGCCTCAGTTTATAGTCTCATCTGAAGGACTTTGGGGAGAGTGGAGTCTGCACTGATGTTAACTCCAGGGGAAAATATCCCCTTGAACGGGAATCAAACCCGGGTCGTCAGATTGCGAGCTAACCACTAGGCTATCCCGCCCCCCCTACAAAAACCTGTAGACTGACAAATCTGGAGAAAATTGCTAACCAAACACGTTCCTCATGTACATATAATGATTTTACAAATATATATATATACTCATATATCAAGGGACTGATGATGATGATGATGATGATGATGATGATGATGATGATGATGATGATGATGACGACGACGACGACGATAATGATGTAGTAACAAGACAAAGCGATTATCTAATGCAATACAGTGTGTGCCACCAAACGGTTTGCATGAAACTGACATACTGGTTTCTGATATTTAATGTGATAAATATTTACCTGTTGATTACCTATAGCTATACTTGTAACCCACATGAAAATTTTGGTTTTTAAAAAAAAAAATTTTAAACCCACATGAAATTGTGTTTTTGAGATATTTAACCCTCTTGTCCCCGATCCGGCCGCAGCTGACAGTAACGGAGGCTGCCGCTAGATTCCAATACGACCGCAGCCGACAGTTGGTGCTGCCCACGTGGGCAGTACTTTTCCATCACACACAGATCTCGTGGTTTTCACACTATGTGTCTGAAAATTGGTGGGGCGATGCAGGGAGGGTGTCAGAGGATGCCAGTGATAAATTTAGACCACTAACATGTGTGTAGTGGGGAGGGAAGGAAGAAATAACAGCCAGCGACCGGAACGCTTTTCAATGGTGCAGCGTGGCGGAAAAAAATGGCGTTTTCTTTAGTAGCAGACGATTCATTTTATTAGCGAGACGATAAATTTAATATTATTGTCTTGGAAGTAGAAACATTTGAACGAGAATTGTTAAGTGAGTCCGATATTAAAGGATTACGAGGAAGAGGAGGAAGGAAATGCTGCATTTAGGGAGAAGAGTGAGCCAGAAAATAACGTGTTACATGGCACATTCCTGACCTGTGCTACACACACGGACTGTGGAGAAATTTGACCTCCCGGCCGGTCCATGGCATAGACGCCTGAAAACGTGATGCCTTTTGACTGTTTTCTCATTACCACACTTTTGCTTTGAAACTGCAATGGCAGAAACGAACAGATATGCTGATAATGAAAATAGCAAGAAAGAAAATAAAATAGGTCTCCGTCTGCCAAGGTTCGACAGGTGAGAGCAATGGGTACACCCCCCCCCCCCCACACACACACACACACACACACACACATCCATAATTTGTGCTTTTTGTGATGTGATGTGACCCTGTGCCACCACTACGGCTACTTTAGAGACTACCAACATTAAAATTTTGTAGAGTTACAGAAGTTCTGTGTTGTTTCGAATTTGTCACACCTGTGCTGTGACAATGGTGACAGTGTGACAGTCATGTACAATAATACACTTCTGTACACTTAACAAACATGTGGTAGCACACGCAGATATGAACTGCAGTATAAAGGTCACATGTCGATTGAATATGACTTGTTTTCAAAAGAAAAATAGTAAAAACTTCTCTCTCCTCGAGACATACCATAAAACAACAGGTGCTATGGGGACATTGTGTGACACATCCTTGAAGTACTATTGCACATAACTATTGGTAAACACATCAGCTGGGTATCACTTCCTTATTCGACACTAATATGCTTGAACTATTGTCAAATCCATGCAGGATTTGCTGTTTTATCATATATACCATATTTTTACCTGTGATTGGTGACAAATAAGGTGACAATGACAAGACATCTGGTGACCAGACACATAAACTTGTGCCTAAATGCAAGTACAAAGACATGCCTAGCTTGTGACAAAATTTCAGCTTGATAACTTGTCATGCACACACACAATTGCCTTAGGAGTAAAGTAAGTCAGATGGAGGTAGAAAACCTGCAAAGAATTCAAAATCTACAGGCAGTTTAGCTCTGTAGAATCCAACAACAAGATGGTTAAGCACTTGTATTATTTACAAGGGAAAATATTTCAACATCGCAACACTGTTATGATACAGCACATGACACCAACATGATATTTCAAGACAGGTGAGAAGGGGGTGGGGGGCTGGGTAATTTCAACAGCTTGCCAAGCAAGCATGACCTACTTTTCAGGGAGTTCTGGCGCAGGAGTTCTACCGTGTACTTGACGCGGGCGTGCTTCAACACGTAGGCATCAGGAGGGGTCAGCATGAGGTTGGCGATCACCACGATGCGCACGTCGTTCGGCTTTACCCTCTGTCGACAGGACACACACACACAAAAAAAAACATCACTACATTACCACATAGATGAACCACTCCCAAACTAAAACCAGTTAAATCCAGAAACAAGGCAAGAAAAAAAAAAAATTGTAATAATAAATATTTAAAAGAGAACCAAGACCCCCCACAAATTTTGTTTAAAAATATCTAATAAAAGAAGAAACAAGGCAAGGATCAGGACCGTTTAGTTCATAGGGGGGGGGGGGGGGGGTGCAGGACCAAGCAGTAAAGCAGTTAATCTCTTAGTTTTACACTACCCATCTGCACTATTTTGACAGATTTTTTTTTCCATTGAAAATGTCTGTTCTGTGCATTATTGATGATAGCACAATTTTATTAATTTCTTATAACATGATTTTATTAATTTATTCTTCTTCTGCTTAGTTTTAGTGATCATAGCAAAATGTTATTAATTCTTTCTCTTTCTATCATATAAATGGTAAGTTTTCTATCCTCAACTGTCATAAACCTAGCAGAAGTAAGAAAACAGGCAAAGAGAATGTGTTAGAGCAGGAGTTTAAGTTGACACGAACTGCCAGCCCTCTACACTACATCTAATCTTTATCATCCGGAAACAAGATATTCCTAATCAGGCAGCTTTAAAAGCCAGACTTTCCTCAGAACTACATAATCATAAAATCTTTCCAACATACTTTTCATTATTCTGTACAAGACCTAGCAAAACCTGGGCTGCCTGTATTGCAGATGATCTTAGAGAAAGGGGCATAGATAAGGAGGAAGCTCAAAACAGAGATGGAGAAGGCTCATCAATGTCAAACCTCCCCTGGGAGAAACATGACAAAAAAGGAAGAAGAAGAAGATTCTGTACAACTTTTGAAAGGGTGAAAGTCATCCCACCACCACTCCTTACCCCAAAACCTAACTGAAGACAGAGATAGGAGATAGGAGCACACACCCAAACCCCAGATGTTTTACTTTCAAAAGACAAAAGCTGCTGTCAACAGTCTCCCCTTCTCTCACCTTATAGACAGAGTCCCGGAGACGAGCCATGCACTTGGCGCTGCCGGTGCGAATCCCTTCCACCAGAATGGTGTCCCCTTGCAGCCCCTGCTCCTCCAGTGGCACGATGTGTGTCGGCGTCGTGTACTGGGATTCCGAGAACCGCTTGATCCTGCGCAGGTCAACCAGGTCATTGCTTTGCAACACTACGCCTGTCTCTTCAATATGAATAAATGAAAAACAACACAAGACCGAAATAGCCCAATGGTCAAGAGTGTCAAGACTCCAGACCTGGAGTGATCCTTTTCTTTCTTGTTCCTCGGCTACATGCCCTGAGATTTGCCAATGATGATATTTCTGTGCATGCGACCGCTTTTGCCCACCATTAAGGTAGCAGCATTCCGACATCAGTGGTTGGAGTAATCTGATAGCACGGAGTCAAGTCACTGCTCAGCATTCTGTTCAAGAATTTTCCCCCTGGATTTAGTATATAGTTTCAACTTTTATTTTCCTTACAAACAAAAACAAAAATAAAAACCATCGCCATTTCTCTAGATGTCCAGAGAAGACTAGACACCGAGGTCCCATGTCAGCCACAGCACAGCACACACTGCTCTTGTCTGTATACTCAAACCCATCTTTCTTTCACAGGAGAGAAAGCCAGCTAGGGTCGAATGGTATGAACATACCCAATATATTAGGTGTGAAGCCCCCCCCCAAAAAAAACCCCCTCTATAATTAAAAATGTGTTAGGGCTCATTCTTTTTTTTCACTTATAATCTCCATAATTTGATAGATTCACAATTCATACTTAGCTTCCTTTTTAGGTCTTTTATGTGGAATGAAAGATTCAAAAATATGATAAGGAAAGAAATGATTGAAAAATATGATACCAAAAGAAATGATTGAAAAACTTGACAAAAGAAGAAATAATTGAAAAATCTGTATCATGGTGATAATTACTAGTGATAATCACCTTTCTTCAGCTTTGCAGGAGACCTATCTTTTGGATGAATTAGGAAATGTCAGGAAAACTGAATTTGTAGTGGTCTGAACAGGTTTGTTTGTTTGTGTGTATAATCAGCCACAAGATTTTCCTGGTGTGTGTGTGTGTGTGTGTACATATGTGCATGTGTGCATGCGTGTGTGTGCATCCATGCATGTGTCCATGTGTATAAAGTGCTCACACATTTCTAAGAATGTGAATGTTTAGAACTGGAAGTATATATATATATATATAGAGAGAGAGAGAGAGAGAGAGAGAGAGAGAGATGAGATAAAGACAGAGAGAGAGAACTGCAATGCCAACAGATGAGACATGGACTGGGACTTTTAAAATTTAGGTCAGACTTACTAAATATTCTTTTTTATTATCATCAAACCTGATATCGTAACAACACAGACAGACAGACAGACAGACCAACCGCCCGCCGCCCACCCGCCCGATATTCCTTTTACCTATTAAAAAAAAAAAAAAAAAAATGACCAATGTGTGTTGACATTACTCACCTGAGAATGTTGTGAGCATCGACCACCTCTCCCCCAACATCGTTGTCTGACACCAGGTTCCATTCGAACTGCAGTCCTTCAAGACTGGAGAATATGTTGCCTAAAACACACACACACACACAACACACACACACACACACACACACACACACACACACACACACAACACACACACACACAATCTTAGAGGTGTATATAAACAACCCTTCAAAGCCTTTGTCAGTTGCAATACTTACTGGCACCCTTCACATACCAAAGATTCTTTGAACATATTTTATTTCACAAAATCATAACTTATAAAGAAATCTGCACCATTGTGTAAACAGGAAAATGTTCTGTACTGATATCAAGATCAGAGAAAGGAATGAAGATTAAGACGAATATCAAAACCAATGAAGATTAAGACGAATATCAAAACCAACATTTCATGGGAAAATTCCTACCGGGTTTGTTCATTCTCTATTCAACTTGTTTAAAATTCTCCCCACCCCATAAGGGATAAAAGAAAATAAATCTTGAATCTTTGATATGACCTAACATGCAAAAAAGCAGAAAAGAATGATCATAGAATGGAAAAAAAAAGCTAGAAACAGTTTTGTCACTCAAGAGCATCTCATTCAAAGGACTTTTGGGGGAGCGGAGGTGGCACTGATGTTAACTCCAGAGGAAAAATCCTCTTGAAACAGGCATGTAAGTGGGGGCTTGAACCTGGGCAGATTGCAAGCATGGCGCTCTGACCACCAGGCTGTCCTGTCCCCCTAAAACTCTGGGTACCACTGCACTAGTGGTAACACACTTTCCTCAAGGAGGGGACCAAATTTCTCTCAAACTCAAAATCTGCCATGAGACCTGCATATAATACAATACAACAACGAAAATCAGAGTAAAAATTTGTACTAAAAAAATATTAACAAATAGCATGCATCAGGAAAGGAAAAGAACATGGTACATGTTCTCTCAGAGCCTACATACCTTCGCTGTCATAGCCCCGAGCTATCAGCTCTTCTGGTGAATCCTCCAGGTACAGCAAGCGTGTTGTGGTCTCAATGTCCACGCGGACTATCTCGTTCACAATCACGTTGCAACGCAACACCTCTTTTGTCACTGTAAAAGAGTTAACAAATTTCCAAACATCAATAAATAACAAACAATACATGTTTGTGTGATCATTACAAATTGAAATCTACCTATTCAGAAAGTTGTAGAAACTAGAGAAAAATTATCACAATTTACTTCAGACATGTAGCATTTTATCAATTGTTTTAGCTTCTGATTTCTGAATTATAACCTTGTTCCATTTGTTAGTAGGAAGGGTGCTCCTCTGTGTGTGTGGTGTGTGTGTGTGTGTGTGTGTGTGTGTGGTGTGTTTATTTTTTTTATTTTTTATTGTTTTATATCGAGGATAACGGAATAAGCACTCATGTGCTTTTTTACATCCAGTCCCCGTGTGTATCCGGTTTTGTCAATTTTGTCATCTGTTTCCACCGGCACACAATGGCCTACCCTTCCAAAAAGCGGAACAGGATTTAACGTGTGCGCAAGATGTTCTGCATGCGTTCGAACATGGAGCCTCGGTTTATAGTCTCATCTGAAGGACTTTTGTGTGTGTGTGTGTGTGTGTGTGTGTGTGTGTGCGTGCGTGCGTGCGTGCGTGCGTGCGTACGCACGTGCGTGTGTGCGTGCGCATGTCTGACTGTCTCTAGAGCTGCAGGTTTCTCTCTCTCTCAGCCTCTGCCTGTGTGCGTGTATAGATCTAAGCATGCATGCGTGGATGTGTCTATTGACTGCTTTTGTGTCGTGTTCCATCATCTGGTCATAGATTCATTGCATTTACCATAACCACAGCACCTTGTATTGATCCTATCAAACTAAGCCAGTGCAACCTTTACGGCTTTAGTTTTACTACCATAATGAATAAGTTTGATGCAAAATTCAGATCACACACATGTGTGTTTCAGTACAGGTCATTTCCTCCATTCATTCTCTGAGCTTTTTATATCATATTGACAATCTGTGGGCAAAATTGAGAGTGACATGTTTCAGAAGCAAGGACAAATTCTGACCTTTATTTTCTGCCAGAATGGCTGTGGTCATCTGATGCGGAGTCTTGGAGATGGCGGAGATTCTGGCTTTGGCGGCACACTCTCCGTCCGTTGAGTTTATCAGATGAACCTGAGCCACTTCTGGTCTTGTGGATCGCCTGCAAAATTCATTAAAAAAATTAATTTTCATTCTAGATAATAAATCAGACATTTCACTATAAAATAATTATTTGTAAACATACAAAACAATCTAACTGCCCTGAATCTCATCTATATTAACTTATGTTTCACTTGAAAATTACTTAGCAACTGATGTACACACATGTGTGACTGTGTGTGTGTGTGTGTGTATCACTATCAGTCTATCACTCTGTGTGTGTGTGTGTGTGTGTGTGTGTGTGTGTGTGTGTGTGTGTGTGTGTGTGTGTGTGTGTGTACTGTGTGTGTGTGTCACTTGTGTGCATGTGTGTGTGCCCTCAGTGTCTAGTGTATTGACATTCTGCTGCTGTACGTCTGTAGCATAAACATTTAGTGATTCACTGACTACACCTATGTCCTATGTCAGTAATTCTATGTACAGAACCTGAGAAACTCATCGAGCATGTCAAACGGTATCACAAACTGTACCATAAACAGACAAAAGACACATACATACATGTACAACTCAAACTACTCCCTAACAACATAAACATGGTACAAGTTCTTTTCATAAGTTTCTTTGGGGATTGCTTCTGCTTCAGTGCATGTCTGATTGTCTCAGGATGTCTGCTGTCACATGCTATCATTGTATCAATTATTATATAAACTGAAAAGAACCAAACTCAAGTGATAACATATTCATAATATTTTTTTTCCAAAAATGGCCCAGTTCTTCCAGCATCATGAATACTACAGAATAGTTTTTCTTTCTCAGTTCTGCTGGAAAAATCACGCTGGGGATAACATTAACAAACCAGATACACTGAGCCGGACTGACGATAGTAAGGTAACATATTTCTAATAACACCCCAAATCGACCAGAGCAGAAGCTATGCCCTCTTAACTTTTTCCATCGAACAACTTTGCGTGGAAGGGTAATCATATCTAAAACAGTTTACTTTCTCAGTTTCAGATTTAACACGACACGATGCCGGTTCCTTACCAACGGTAGCAGTTGGCAACCTGCGACTCCTCCGGGGAATATTCCACTTCAAGAGTGAAATTTGCTATGACAGAGCTGTAGTACGGTAGCAAAACCTTCGGCGCGTTCAGCTTTGCTCCAGAGGTGCAACAAATGAGCATCCCAAGAAAAAATATTACTTGAATCATCGTGCACATCTTGCCTGTGCTTCCCGCCATGTTTAACAAGGAGGACAGCCATTAAGATTACTCTCTGAACAAGCAACATTTGCCAAAAATCTCACTATTGTTAATGCTAAGAGGATGTGATTATCACAGTACACGTATATAACTTTAATTTCAAAAATTTCTTCATCCAATGGTTATTGAAATAGTCGTGTTTTGTTGCACATATCAACTATCTGCAAAAGGTTAAAGAGAAATTTACTTCCCGAGTCGCTAGAGTAACTACCCTTGTGCCACATCCAAACGCTGATGGTCTAACGAAGGAGTTGTTTTATGAGTCTGTTTTGAAGATGATTTGGGCAAATGATTTTGTGAGGAGGTAAGAATTCAGATATGAGTAGCTTTTTTTCAAACTGAATGAAACACTATCGTATTAATTTGGTGATCATCATTGGATCATTGTGTTCTTTCTCTGTGTCTGAGAGACACGGTTGCAGACGACACGTTCTCCGTCATCCATTCGACAGCATCAGTTAACTTTTTGCTAGGCCTTGTACCTTTCACTTCTCATAACCATTGAAATCACCGTGTCGGATATTCACTTTCTGAACATTTTAAAGAACACCGTGTTTTGAGCTGTATTCACATATATTACCGCTTGCTAATCGCGCGAATGAAGCTCAACAGTGTGTCAGTGTCACTGTGTGTGTGTGTGTACACTGACTCCTGTGTGTTTGTGTCAAGTCAAGTCAAAATGATCTTTATTGAGGGTAAAAGATTAAGTTTAACAACTTTTTTCATCCTGCCCTCACAACAACAAAAATCAAGAAAATTGACATACAAAAGCATTCAAAATACAATGTTGATACATGTTGAAAACAAATAATATATATGAAAAAAAAATTTTGAATAATAAATCCAGACTAACAAAGCATGATAAAGCAATTCAAAACAGTATAACATAAGCTCAAGTCATACAGACAAATGAAGAAAAAATAATAATAATTTAAAAAAACAAGACTCAAAACAAGATAACACAATTTCAACCAAGACAAGTGTGTGTATTCACCAGAAAAACCAAGGAGTTTAATTCACAAAGAGGATAGATCATTATATTTTACTATTGATTATATGAAGACATAGCTGACCCCAAGATAATGATATATACATAAACACTAAAACAGTCCTTTGGAAATTCCCATCAAATTCACCATTAATAATATGTCCTTGCAGATTCCAGAAAGCTGAGATGATTAATCTCTTGAAACCCGGAAGATAATAATTCAGACACAAGTTCCTGCATTGGTCTCCACTGACTAAATTGCGATGCACTCTATACACATGCACGCACGCACACACACACACACACATGCACACAACATGCACGCACACACACATCCACGCATGCACACATACACACACCCACGCACACATTCAGGCATGCACACATACACACACCCACGCACACATTCAGGCATGCACACATACGCGCACACACGCTCACATCCACGCATGCACACACAAATACACACACACACACAAATATGCACACGCACGCACACATGTATACACACATACACACACACCATGTCAATCAAAACCAGTGAAAAGAAGAATGTATCTATACCAACAACAGAAAAAGCATCAAGAGTAAACAGAGCATGAACAAAACTGGCTTGAAATTGAATCAAAGAACATCACCACTGACAAAGTGACATGATTGGAGTGTTTATTTCAAAATGCCCCATGCAAAGAACACCTAAGCATGGATAAAAAGAAAAAGAAAAGCAAATTATCTGGAGATTGTAACCTACATAGTACATCAAAATCAACCAAACAAAAACTGAAAAAAGTGAGGCTAAGTAATAAGTTATATAAAATATTGTAAACTACTGAAAGTCTCCTAAAGAAAGTGAATAAGATTGAAAACTGAACAAACTCTGGAAAGCAATTATTTTGTCAGATTCATTCAGAGTCACATGATTAGCTGTGCAAAACAAATTTTTAGCTCTAGTCTAGGGCTTAATAAAACAATATTGACAGCATTTTCACACATATCATTTTTGTGCTAGAAATTGTAATTTCTACCATGTAAGCTTTTTTTTTTAACCAGTTATGTTTGGCAGTAGATGAAATAAAAACTAAAATTTACCCCCCAAAATTTTTAGATATAATAAAAAAAAATTTAAAGCATCATGATCATTCCACGGGACGGGATAGCCGAGTGGTTAGAACATTGCGCTTGCAATCTGACAACCCGGGTTTGATTCCCATTCAAGGGGATATTTTCCCCTGAAGTTAACAGCAGTGCAGACTCCACTATCCCCAAAAGTCCTTCGGATTAGACTATAAACCGAGGACCCGCGTGCGAATGCATGCAGAACATCTTGCGCACATGTTAAATCCTGTTCTGCTTTTCGTAAGAGTAGGCCATTGTGTGCCAGTGGGAACAGATGACAAAATTTATAAAACCGCTTACTCATGGGGACTGGATGTAAAAAATAAAAAAAGCACAAGTGTTTATTCCATTATCCTCGATATAAAAGAATAAATTAAAAATAAGATAAAATAAATCAATAAATCCCAATCATCAAAAAATAGTGGTTTGTCTCTTCCTATCCCTCTCTCTCTCTCTCTCTTGCTCACTCTCTCTGCCCGCCTCCCCCCCCCCCCCCCCCCCCCCCCCCTTATGTTATGTTCTCAGGGTTTTTCCTCACTATTTTTTTTAATTATTATTCTATAAATTCTTATTATTGCTTCACACTATTGTTGTCTCCATTTTTTACCCGCTATGTGGTGTGAGTTTTGTTGTTGCCTGGGGTGGGTTTTTTTTTCTTTTCTTTTCTTCTTTTTTTTCAATCTTAAATTTCTCAGTTTCTGTGGATTTAGTTGGGGTTTTTCTCTTCTTCTTTTTTGCTCTCTCTCTCTCTCTCTCTCTCTCTCTCTCTCTCTCTCTCTCTCTCTCTCTCTCTCTCTCTCTCTCTCTCTCTCTCCTCTCTCTCTCTCTCTCTCTCTCTCTCCCCCCCCCCCCCTTCCTCCCTCCCTCCCTCCCCCTCCTTTTGTCACAGGTTGTGCTGCTTTCTTCACTCGCACTCACAGTCTGTTTCAATTTCATTCTTAATAGTAGAATAATACTGTGGATCAATAAGCTTCGTATATAATAGCCTTCTCTATCAAGTATCACATTTCAGTTTTTAGTGTTTGGTGGTGAGTGTAGTGTCTACTAGACCAATGCAGCCTTTACTTTATTGATCATTTATTTTGTGGGGATGGAAATTAGGTTTACTCCCTGTTTCGTTGGTGGTTACCTGTCAGATTTTTACAATTTAATCTATAAAATAAAATAAAAAGCACTGTAGAATTGCTCATGAATGAGCATGCGCACACACACACACACACTCACACACACACGCATGCATATGCATATATCAATCATTACATTCTGCATACAAACACAGTCACACACACACACACACACACACACACACATCTTTTTCCTTTTTGTGGGGGTGGAAGGGGAAGGCAGTATGTTTTATCTAATAAAAGGGATCTGAAACACAGGGAGTGTGTGTGCATTCTGTGTCATTGTTGATCAATATTTGAAAGTAAATTTTGCGTGTGGGCATGTGTGTGTGTCACTGTGTGTGTGTTTTGTACTAAGTATGTGTGTGAGCGCCTGTGTGTAGAGAAGAGTGTATGCATGCACAATTGCTTCATTATTCAATTTACTGTGAGCGCATGCTTGAAATTTGCCTTGAATTTGGTGGTGTTGTTTGGGCGGGAGGGTAACACTGACAGCTCCTTGGCTAGAGCTTCAAGGTTTACCAATGGGGAGATTTTACAATACAACCATTTTTGCCCACTGTGAAGGTAGCCGCATTCTGACTGTGGGTAATTTTTGTTTTAATATACTTTTTGTTTTATAATATACTAATATAAGATCATTATGTCCTTCACCCACCCACCCACCCACCCCCAAAAAACCCCAACATCAAAAAACCCAACCTTTTGTCATGACAAGAAATTTGCATGACACATTTGCAGCAAGAGCATAGTGGGGGGGAAGTGCATTCATGCTGTGGGTAATGAGATACAATTAATTCTGTTGACAGACAGTGACAGAGACAGCTGGCTCCCCCCATTGCTGGAAGCGTGGCACTGGCAGTGTGTGCCGGTATCACATCAGCCCAGCTGCCATCCCTCTGCCTAATCTACTACACCAACGCCTGTGTGTCATCTGGGCCTGTGCTGAACTGAACATTTCCCAGAGCAAGTGTTGCAATCCAGGCTTCAGGCACATTTAATGCATATGACGACAAACTTTATTCCGCATCAACATTAATGTACTTGGGCGTTTCGTTTTGAAAAAAAACCGACAGCGGTCTTATCACAGTTGATAAAAATATAAAGTTATGATGATTGCATTCATAAACAAGAATCAAATAATAGTAACGCTGAAAAGTTTTGAAATCAATCTGTTTAGAGTGAAAAGTGTTTACTAAGTTTTTGTTCACAAAACCACAAGTCGGAAAATTATTGTAAAACGTGGCAGGCGAATGTGGGAGAAGTACAAAAGATAGTGCAGGATGGATATGCTGAACAAGCTGAAGAGTGCGGTGTCCAACGTGCTACCTGGGAACCCCCTGTCCAAGGACTTTGACATCGACCATCAGGTGGCAAGTGCAGGGCCGGGTCTGCTCTGGAAGGTGTTTGCCGCCGTCAAAAGATCCACCAAAGAGGTGGGTGCTTCCAGCATAGATAGATCTCTTCTTCTTCACTCACTGTGTTGTCATGTGCCTGTCCTTTGAATCCGTCAACAAATCATAGCTGTGTGTGTGAAACTCTTTGTATTCATAGGTGTGATCACAGCTGCAAAACAAAACTGGTATTAGCTGCTTACTCTTTTGTTGTTGTTGTGGGGGGGAGGGGGGGGGGGGGTTTGGTTTAGTTTTTTGTTGTTGTTTTTTTGGGGGGTTGTTCATTCCTCGGCTAGAGCTCCAAGGCTTACCAATGGTGAGGTTTTTGTATATATGACCATTTTTGCCCATCATGGAGGTAACTGCTTTCCAACTTTGGGGAAATGTTGATTTAAAAAGGGCAGGAAGTATGAATAATTACTTCAGGGTCACAGAAAGTTGTGCTTTGAAATCCACAGAATACCATAGCCATGCAGCCATCCACAAATTGGTTTTATGGATAGAAGGCTTCAAGTATAATGAATTAAATATGACTATGAGCCTGAAATGAACGTGCACACATGTGTTTATAATGATATATGCTAGCATCTGTACAACATATTTTGAGTTTAAATAGTAGCACATTATACATGTGTGTGCACACACACACACACACACCACACTTCACCACACCACACCACATACATGTGCACACATATGCCATGATATGGTCACACACACACACACACACACACACATTCACAGATTATATAAACCTGTAGGCTATTGCCAGAGCTTGTTTTGAAAAGCAACAAGTACTAGAACAAAGAAAGGATACAAATTTGTATCATAATATTAATAATCATTCAGACTTACTATTTTTCTGTTTGTATTTTTCGCTTCTTAATGTTTATTACAGTTTATGATACTCATGCCTCATTAAAAGGATAATAAATAAATAAAAACTCTAATATTAAATACATGACAAAGGTTAAAAAAAAATTCATTTCAACATCAGCTATATACTAATACCGTGAATATTTTTGGTTGGTATTATCCAGGATGCATCAGTGTTTGCGTTTGATAAGAAATCGGTGGAGCGATACTCGCGTCGGGATCGTGAGGCCATCATGGAGATGCTGCGAGGTGGAGTGGTGCAGCTGACGAAACTGCGCCATCCCAAAATCCTGGCTGTCATCCACCCCCTGGAGGAGTCCAGGTGTGTAGATCTACCGTCATCATCCTGATTTCTATACCTCTTGTTTGTTTTTTTCTTTGCGGGAACATTTCCATTCTTAAGAAACTTTAGTAGAAAAGCTTCCTGACTGTTCCAGATTAGATGATTGGGTGGGAGTGGGGGGGGAAGGTAAACATTATAGATAAAAAATACAGAATTAATCATCCTTTGTTTGTTTTTGGTTGGGTTTTTATGTTGTTTTTAGGGGGTGGGGGTTGTTCCTTGGCTAGAGCTCCAAAGTTCATCAGTGGTGGGATTCTGCATGTATGCAACTGTTTTTGCCCACCATGAAGGTAGCCGCATTGAGGATGTATGCTGGGTATATTTGTGTTTACGGAACTCACTGATCGTGGACATGAATTATGAGTTCTATCATATTTGATCTTCTGCATATGTCTACACAAAGGGAATGAAGGCACTGACAGGTCTGCACTTGAAGTTGACCTGGGAGATTGTAAAAATCCCCACCCTTAAGTCATCAGACACTGCTGAGATTTGAACCCACAACTTGAAGGTACATGGGATATAGTTTGAACGATCTTAACCAGTCAGCTTTTGCTTCCAACACTGTACCTGTTTAAATGATGGCCAAAAATGTTGATACATAAGAAGGGATTCAAACAAATTTTGAATTTTTTGTATTTATAAAGTTGTTGGGTTTTTAAAAATAATAGCAAGTCATTTATTTATTTATTTATTCTTTTATATCGAGGATCATGGAATAAGCACTTATGTGCTTTTTTACATCCAGTCCCCGTGTGTATGCGGTTTTGTAAATTTTGTCATCTGTTTCCACCGGCACACAATGGCCTACTCTTCCGAAAAGCAGAACAGGATTTAACGTGTGCACAAGATGTTCTGCATGCGTTCGAACATGGGGCCTCGGTTTATAGTCTCATCCGAAGGGGAGTACACTACTTGTGAAAATATTGATAGGAGACTTATGCAAGAGAAACACACCCCACCACCACAACCATCACCTCCCAACACTACTGGGAGAAGGGTCTATACATTTTGCAAGTTTGTTTGTTGTTGATTGTAATATCTTTGATTGTAATATCTTTGTTTGTTCTTACCTTTTAACCTGACAAGTTCACATCCCCACCCCGTCCCTTTTTTTTTTCGTTTTCTTTGACTGTAGAACTTGTGATGCCAATGGCTGAATCTTCAAATGGCTTAAAATGACGTAGTGTTGGGGCAACAGAAGATTTTTTTTCGTTCATCAACTAAAGCTCCAAGGTTTACTAATGGCGAGATTTTGCGTATGCAGCCGTTTTTCCCCACCATGAATTTTGTTGCATTCCAAGTTCGGGGATAGAAGAATTTGTAATACAGTTTTTTACTGCTAATGCTACTGCCAGTAGGCCGTGCTTGGTTCTGTTTATGGTTTACTCATTTCTATGCGTGTGTACATGCATGTGTGTGTGTGTGCTTGCATGCGTGCATATATATGTGTGTGAACAGGGAGACGTTGGCGTTTGCCACGGAGCCAGTGTTTGCCAGCCTGGCCAATGTTCTGGGGGACCTGACTGCGGTGTCCCCTGTCCCCAAAAACCTGCAGGACTACCAGCTGTACGACGTGGAAATCAAACACGGCCTTCTGCAGGTCTGAACCTGTACATCACATGCCATGTGTGTTTGGGGATAGTGAGGATGAGGAGGATGGTGGTGGTGGTGGTGGTGATGGTGGTGGTGGTAGTGGTGGTGGTGGTGATGATGATGGTGGTGGTGGTGCATGGTGATGATGATGATGCTTTTGATGATAATGATGATAATAATGATGATGAGGAGGATAATCAGCTGTCCGACATGGAAATCAAACATGGACTACTGCAGGTCTGAACTTACACATTATGTGTGTTTGAGGATAGTGAGAATGATGATGGGCTATTCTTCTGAAAGGCAGAATAGGTTTTTAAAGTATGCACAAGATGTTCTACGTGCGTTTGCACATGGGACCTCAGTTTATAGTCCCATCTTAATGACATTGGGGGAATGGAGTCAGTACGATGTTAACTCCAGGATGAAAATCCCCTTGAAAAGGTGCCTCAAGGTAGCTCAAATCCAGGTCGTCAGATCGCACATACAACACTAACCACCAGGCTACTCACCTCCCATTTTTTTGTTTTGCTTTGCTTTGTTTGTAAGGCCATTGTGAACTTCTTGTCCATGGCTCTGCTGCTTTTGAATATACACTACTGTAAAAGGTAAAGGTGTTCCCACAACCTATGCAGCCATAGGGGAGTGAGGCGTCAGAGACCTCAGCTTCTCCAGGGGTCAGCACAATGAGGGCGGCGCCCATCTCCTCTGAGGGCGGCGCCCATCTCCTCTCCCTCACTGATTTACCTTCCCGGTCCCTAAAGAGGGCAGGTATCCATTTACATCTGGGTGAATTGGGGGACTGTACTGAAGCCAAGGCACACAAACGGTCATCCATCCACTTGGAAACCACGGTTGATGTTGCTGAACCTTAGCTTGGGGAAGGCGAGTGCTCTGACCGCTGAGCTACTCGATCCCCTCTGCAAACAAAAGAAATGACAAAAACATTTTCATTTGTCAGGCTTGCTTTTGTTTTTTGTTTTTTATTTCTGTGTGGATAACTTTTTTCCTTTTTCTTCTGTCTTCTCCATCTGCTTGCGCATGTAAAGGATGTGGCAGCAATAAAATAGGACAAAAACTTACGCTGCCCTGTAGTGCAGAGTTATCAACAATATTATAAATTATATGGTTGTAGCAGATGTGAGGTGTAAGTATAGTTGCACATGGTATTGAAAATTTTTAAAAACCTGTTGGGAGTTTGTTTCCTGAAGGGTATATGTGTTTATGCAAGGAAGGTGGGGGGGGGGGGGGGGGGTTAATGTGTGTTGTCTGTTCTTGCCAGCATGAATGGTCTACTCTTCTGGAAGGCAGAATAGGTTTTAACATAATGCTCAAGATGTTTTGAGTGTGTTCACACATGGTTTTAAGTCTCATCCAAAGGACTTTCAGGGGTGTGGAGTCAGAACTGATGTTAACTCCAGGAGAAAAAAAAAATCCCCTTGGAGAGGAACCTCGGTCCGGGCCTGATCCTGGGCTCTCAAATCGCAAGCGCAGCACTCTGGAATAATAAGCTGAAGACAGAATATGGCTGCCTTTTTCACAGGATCAAGATTGAACACCAAAAAATACTCAAACAAAAACTCAACAGCGCAACATGGCTAAACACTCAAAAAAGTGTACTCTCAAGAGTAGGTAGGTAGGTAGGTTTGTTGTGGAAACGAATGACTGGTTTATAGAGAGCTCAAATCAAAGTATTTTACACCAATAAACGTAGTAACAGTAGCAGGAGAGAAGTGCAAGTTTATGCGCTTAGGTATTCCCGAAGTCGGAATGTGGCTACCTTAACGGTGGGTGAAAACAAAATCACACCATTGGTGAACCTCGGAGCTCTAGCCAAGAAACAAACAAACACACAAAAAATTGATGAATTTTCAAAAATGCTTAGGTTAAGGACACTGACAGGAGTTGAAAACCTGCATTATCCCTCAAGTCGGAATGCGGCTACCTTCATGGTGGACAAAAACGGTAGGATGCGCAAAATTGCACCATGGGTGAATCTCAGAGCTCTAGCCAAAGAACAAACACTAAAAGAAAGAAAGGAAGCCTGCATGTGGGGAAGACATCATATATATATATATATATATATATTTTTTTTTTTCATTCTTTTATATCGAGGATAGTGGAATAAGCACTTATGTGCTTTTTTACATCCAGTCCCCATGTATATGCGGTTTTGTAAATTTGTCATCTGTTCCCACCGGCACACAATGGCCTACTCTTACGTAAAGCGGAACAGGATTTAACGTGCGCGCAAGATGTTCTGCGTGTGTTCGCACATGGGGCCTCGGTTTATAGTCTCATCCGAAGGACTTTAGGGAAGGGTGGAGTCTGCACTGATGTTAACTCCAGGGGAAAGTATCCCCTTGTACGGGAATCGAACCCGGGTCGTCAGATTGCGAACGCAATGTTCTGACCACTAGGCTATCCCGTCCCCCCTCATACTAATATTTCATATTGTGACAGTATGAATGACGCCGTGCTGTGTTGCGATGATTCAGGTGACGGAGGGTCTGGGTTTCCTGCACAACGACGCCAGGATCCTGCACCGCAACGTGTGCCCTGAGGCCATCGTCCTCACCAAGCTGGGCTCCTGGAAACTGGCGGGCTTTGAGTTCTGCGTTCGAAGCTCCGACCCCCAGTCCTCTGAGGTGAGTGTGCTTCTGGATCCTTCGACTCCAGAATGGGGATTTCTCCCTCCTCCTCTCCTTCCCTTACCCCTACCCCCCTCCTCATTGGAATGCCGGGGGTCTGTCAGTATAAATAGCATCCCCACGTGATCAAAATTCTGTGCTTGGATTTCCCTCTTTTCTATCGCTCTCTTTCTTTCTGCTTTGTTCTTTTTCTTACTTTCTCCTCTTCCTCTTTGTCTGTTTTCTGCCTTCTTGATCTATTCTCTTGCCTTTTTTTGTCAGAAAGACTGAAAAGGTCGTAATTCTTTCCCACGCTGAAGTTGGATCACACTGGGCTTGACTTGTCAAGTGTTAAAACGGCAGTGTGTAACACATTTTTGCTTATATGACAAACAGCAGTAACTGCTGTATGAGTGTTTGATGAAGAAGAAGAAAGGCTTTTTGTAAGACGAGTTTGTTTTACTGATTGCAGATTGTGGTTTTATATTTGGTGTTTGTGTGTGTGTGTGTTGTGTTTTGTTGTGTGTGTCTTCAATTTTACGTCTGTTCACTTAAAGTGATATTAGACGATGGAGGCAGGGGAGGGGGGGGGGGCAGCATAATGGGATAAGGGCTTTAAGTAGAATAGATACGTGTTGGTATAAATGCACATTAAAAGACTATTCCAAACTATATAAACAGTATGCAAAAACATGGCAAAGAAATAAAAAAATTAACAAAAACCCCGAACAATTAAAAATACTCTAAAGTTGTTTGTTTTGTTGTGTGTGTGTGTGTGTGTGTTCTTAGTTATTCATTTTAACGTCTTTCCACTATAAAGTCTTTGATCTTTTTTTATTTACAGTCTTCAGCTAGAGCTTTCAGTTTCATCAATGGTGATATTTTTGCGGAAGCAACCATTTTTTGCCCCTGCCATTTAGATAGCCACATCTCGACTTTGGAGAAGGTGTCAAAACACATGCCTGTGTGTGCATGCGTTTTTTGGCTGGGTTTTTTAAAAACTTTTCATCCGTTCCTACTGACCTGAAATGGATTACTCTTTCAAAAGGGGTTTTTAATGTATGCACAAGATATTCCTCATGCATTCACACACAGTGCCTTGGTTTATAGTCCCATCTAAAGGACTTTGACATTCAGTTTGATTTTTTTAGTCAAACTGGGAAGAGAGGGCGAGGCTGGGAATTGAACCCAGAACCTTGTGGTTTACTTGTTGGCAAACATCTTAACCATCCTGCCACCCTTTCTTCTTATATGATACAATGCAATCTACAAGTGTGTTTGGGTCTGTGTAGATGTATGATTTGTTAACCCTATTTGTGAACGGTTGCATGGGTGTGAATGATTTGAATGCAAGCGCTTTGACTTTTTTACTTTGCAAGATTCAGCGCTATATAAATTCCATATATTATTATCATTATTGTTTTTATCATTTTCTAAGTTGTGGCTGAATGTACATATTTTCTGGTTTGTTGACAGCCGTCGTACCCATTCAACGAGTGGCGGTCAGACGTAGCGCCAGTGACCCAGCCCAGTCTGGACTTCATGGCGCCAGAATACGTGCTAACTATGCAGTGTGGCACAGGCAGCGATATGTTCTCCCTGGGTCTCCTCATGTACACTATCTTTGCCAAGGGCAAGCCACTCTTTGAGTGTCAAGGAGAGTTATCGGCCTTCAAGAGCAATGCCGAGGAGGTGATTGTGTTTCTGTTTCCGTTTGGTTAGGATGTTTGGGCGTTGGTGGTGGTGTCTGATTAAAATTTTTGTGTGTGTCAGGAAAAGTTTTCAGTGTTTTGGAGCAATCTTGAGGTTTTTTTGGGGGAAAGTAGATTATTTTGGGGGAATGGGATAGCTCAGTGGTCGGAGCACTTGCTTTGCCCCAGCCAAGTTAAGCAGCGTTGAGCGTGGTTACCACTTGGATGGGTGACCGTTTGCCCGCCTTGGCTTCAGTACAATTTCCCCAGTTCACCCAGCTGTAAATGGGTACCTTCCCTCTTTAGGGTCAGGGAAGGTAAAGCAGCGAGGGAGAGGAGATGAGTGCCGTCCTCAATATGCTGGCCCCTAGAGAAGTGAGGTCTCTGATGCCTTCCCTCACTTCTGTCATGTGCTTTTTTTACATCTAGTCCCTGTGTATATGCAGATTTGTACATTTTGTCATGCACACAATGGCCTACTCTTCTGAAAAGAAGAACAGGCTTTAACGTATGCGCCACAAGGTGTTCGCACACATGACCTCAATTTATAGTCTCATCTGAAGGACTTTGTGGGGGGGAAGGGATGGGAGGAGTGGAGTCAGCTCTGATGTTAACTCCAGTGGGGAAAAAATCCCCTTGAACCTACAGGGATTGTGCACCTTGAATAATTTCATGGGCATTATTTTTACCGTTTCATGGAAAATGAAATATTCAAGCGAGCAGACCAAAGTTGAATATTTTCTGCTACACATTTTTTTTTTCATTTTATTCTGTTATATCAAGGATAATGGAATAAGCACTTATGTGCTTTTTTACATCCAGTCCCCGTGTGTATGCGGATTTGTGAATTCTGTCTCATCTGTTCCCACCGGCGCGGAACGTTGTGTAACCTTCACCTTGATGTTGCAGCTGCGGCATCTGCGGGTGAGTTTGCTGGGGGCGGTGCCAGGGGAGCTGAGAGAACACGTGAAGTTACTGCTGAACACCGAGCCCACCGTCAGGCCTGACGCCGCTCAGCTCACCAAGGTCTGGGATCACTTAAACCACCGACATATATATATACTTTGTATATTTTATTTAGTTTCATTTCATTATTTTATTTTATTCTTTTATATTGAGGATAATGGAATAAGCATTTATGTGCTTTTTTTTACATCCAGTCCCCGCATGTATGCAGTTTTTGTAAATTCTGTCATCAGTTCCCACCGGCACACAATGGCCTACTGTTACGAAAAACGGAACAGGATTTGTCATGTGCACAAGATGTTCTGCGTGCGCTCGCACATGGGGCCTCTGTTTATAGTCTCATCCTAAGGACTTTTGGGGAGAGTTGAGTCTGCACTGATGTTAACTCCAGGGGAAAATATCCCCCTTGAACGGGAATTGAACCCAGGTTGTCAGATTGCGAGCGCAATGTTCTAACCACTAGGCTATCCCATCCATATATACATGTACAGCTAAGTGTGTGTTTATACAGTTATATGTATGGGCCTGCTCACATGTATTTGTGCACACACATGCTTACATATACATGTACCCGAAATAAAAGAAATTGAAATGCATTGAATGCACACTTACACACATACCCTCTGTCTGTCTATCTGTCTGTCTGTCTATCTATCTCTCGCTCTCTCTTTCTCTCACTCTCTCTCACTCACACACATTCACACACACACGTACACACACACACACATACACCTTCCTGCTCTTTCTGATTTTTTTTAACTGTCATGGGTTCTTTTGATGTGCTCAAGTCCACAAGCACACAAATCCAACTAGTTTCGTGTCTCATCCAAAAGACTTGACATTCAGTTCAATTTTCCCATGAAACTGGGAATAAAGATTTAGCCTGGGAATCAAACCCAAAACCTCACGGTTTACCTGTTAGGTAGGTGAACGTCTTAACCATCCTGCCACGTTCCTTCCCAGACAAGTATTCTTCTTCGTCGTCAGATGCTGTATTAATGTCTGTTATTTGAGCGAAAATGCACCGCGCTGCCATTAAGCACCTGACAAGTCAGATTCAGCGCATCTGACTTTGGCATAAGAGAGAATTGTTATCTTTTAAGTCTTTCTGGAAAAAAAGCAGGAGAATAGACCAAGAAGGCAGAAAATAGACAAGGAAGAGGTGACAGGAGGAAAAGGAACAAGGCAGAAACAAAGAGATGGATAGAAAAGAGGAAATTTCTAGCACAGAATTTCGAGAAGGTGGGGATGCTGTTTATACTGACAGGTCCCCGGCATTCCCATGGGGGAATACAAGTGTTAACTAGTGTTTTCTCCCCTGAGTTTTTGCAAAGAATCTAGATACAGAAAAATTAAATACATTTTTTTTCATACTGTATTTCAGTTTTCTGACGCTGCGATTCACCGATTGGTTTTCAGGTGCCTTTCTTCGAGGACGTTGGCTGTGTCACTTTGCAGTACATGGACTCCTTGTTTCAGCGGCAAAATATCGAAAAATCCAACTTCTTCAAGGGACTGCCCAAAGTGATAGCTAAACTTCCCAAGGTACACTTTTTCATGGACCGTCTGGTCTTTTTTTCTGTTGCTTGACTTAGGTTTTGTTTAATTTTTGTTGGTTTTCTTTCTGTTTTCCTCTGCTTTCTTTTTGGTGAAATTTTCTTATTAAGCCTGCATGGTTCATAAAAAAAAAGAACATTTCATTCATATGTTAAATGTTAAATTGCTTTGTGATTTTTGCAAAGTCAGTAATGTTCTCTAAACTTACGAATAAAGAACTATGGAGAATGTGCAAAAGTTGATGGTCTGTAGCTAGTAGCAATAGACTGCGCTGGTATGGGCACGTTCAACGGAAAGCAGACCACCACATCATAAAAAGAGCAATGAACTTTGTAGTGGATGGAAAGAGACCAAAGGGAAGACCTAGCAAAACCTGGGCTACCTGTATTGCAGATGATCTTAGAGAAAGGGGCATAAATAAGGAGGAAGCTCAAAACAGAGAGAGATGGAGAAGGCTCATCAATGTCAAACCTCCCCTGGGAGAAACATGACAAAAAAGGAAGAAGAAGAAGAGAAACATAATGTATTTCTATGGTATGGTCTGTCTTCTTCTTTTTCTTTTTACGGTCAGACAGCAACTGTTTTGTCTGTCGTATGAGTGAAAATGCATTGCGCTGCCATTAAGCACATGAAGTCAGGCCCAGCACATCTGACTTCGGCGTAGGAGAGAATTGTTATCTTTTAAGTCTTTCTGGGGGAAAAGGCAGGAGAATGGACCAAGAAGGCAGAAAATAGACAAGAAGGAGGTGACAGGAAGAAAAGAAACTAAGCAGAAACAAAGAGAGGGATAGAAAAGAGGGAATTCTTTGCACAGAATTTCCAGAAGGTAGGGATGCTATTATACTATCATCCTCATGGGAGAATCTCTTTCTTTGGGGGGGGGCCACAATGATGTTCATGTTCTGTGTATCTGTGTGGAAGCGAGTTTAAGTATTTGTCTTGATGTGATGATTTTTGGAAAGTAAAGTCTGGAACTTTTTCTTCGGCGTTCTGTGTTCGGCGTTGTCGGGAAGATAGTTAGAGAGGGCATGGGGGTTGGGGGTTTAGCCACAATCCCCTAAGGAGCGTGACAATGGTGGAGATGCACCCATGCCCTCTCTAACTAACTTCCCGACAGTGTGTCAGTTTACAGTTTGATCACTAACTTTTCTTGCGCCGCGACATTGACGTACTGCATGTTTCAGCGCGTGAGTCTGCAGCGCATCCTGCCGGCGCTGTTCAAAGAGGGTTTGAACCCGGACATGGTGCCTTTCCTGCTGCCCAGCATCTTCCTGGTGGCGGAGCAGTCCACGGAGGCGGAGTACAGGAGCCAGATCTTCCCCCACCTCCAGCCCCTCTTCAAGCTGAAGGAGCCTGTGCAGGTACAGGAGCACTACGGGTTGGGTTGGGTGTTTTTGTTCACCCTGCGAACCTTCACCTTCACCTACCCTTGCAGTCTAGTAGACTGTTGGGGGGCACACCTCTGAAGATTTTTGCGATAAGCTTCCTCCGCTCCTCGCGGTTTTCAGCTTTCTGGGTTTTTTTAATTTACTTATTTTATTCTTTTATATCGAGGATAATGGAATAAGCACTTGTGTGCTTTTTTACATCCAGTCCCCATGTGTGTGCGGATTTGTGAATTCTGTCTTCAGTTTCCACCAGCACACAATGGCCTACTTTTACGAAAAGCGGAACAGGATTTAACATGTACGCAAGATGTTCTGCGTGTGTTTGCACACAGGACCTCGGTTTATAGTCTCATCCGAACGACTTTTGGGGAGAGTGGAGTCTGCACTGATGTTAACTCCAGGGGAAAATATCCCCCTTGAACGGGAATTGAACCCGGGTCGTCAGATTGCGAGCGCAATGTTCTGACCACTAGGCTATCCCATCCGTCTGTAGCAAATCGTTCCACTCAAGGCCAGTCCACTCTCTGATGTTGTCTTCCCATCATTTTCTCTGTCTGCCTCTTCTTTGTCTCCCTCCTTGTACTGTTTCCTGTAGTAGGACAGTCTTGGTTGTTAAAGTGTCGACACACACAAAAAAGGGAAAGTTGTTATTAAAGGGATATACTCATGACCTGATGATGACAGAGGGTAAAATTATGTTTGAAGGTTGTCCTCCTCTGCTGTGCCTGTCCAAGGGGATTTTTCCCTGGAGGTTTTCTTTTTTTTTGTTTTTTCTTTTTTTTTTCTTGGCTAGAGCTTCAAGGTTCACTGATGGCAAGATTTTTGTGTATGCGTGCATGCCCCCCCTCCCCCCCACCCACACACACACACACACACACACACACACACACACACACACACACCATTTAGGTAGCCACATCCCAGCTTCAGGGAAGGTGTCTGAACACAACACACCTGGTTCCATGCATTTTTTTAAAAAAAGATTCTGTCATCCATTCCCACCAGCACAAAATGGCCAACTCTTCCAAAAGGTGAAACGGGTTTTTATTGTGTGCGCAAGATGTTCTGCATGCATTCACACACAGGTCCTCAGTTTATAGTCTCATCCAAAGGACTTTGACGTTCGGATGATTTTCTCGTCAAGCTGGGAAGGAAGAGCAAAGCTAGGATTTCGAACCCAGACCCTCACAATCTACTTGTTAGGCAGGTGAGCACCTTCACCATCCTGCCACCTTCTTTCCTATTTCCTGGGGTTGATATCGGTATTGACTCTACTCTCATGAAAGTGCTTCGGTTGAGACTATAATCCAAACCAGGGTTTTTACGTGCAAATGCATGCGGAACATCTTGCCTACACAGTATGTCCCGTCTGCTTTTTGTAGAAAAGAACACCAGGTATGGCTGATGGGGTAAATTACATACCTAGCATGCACCCTGCTACCTGGAGAGAGATGGGCTGTGCCATGTTCAACTTGCTCTTGAGATGCTGCCTAGAATACTCCATGTAGTGCTGCAACAGCTCCTGAAAGAGTTACAGAAAAAGTCAGAATTTTGGAAGAGAAGTCAGAGTTTAGTAAGAGAAGTCAGAGTTTAGGAAGAGAAGTCAGAATTTAGGAAGAGAAGTCAGAGTTTAGCAAGAGAAGTCAGAGTTTAGCAAGAGAAGTCAGAGTTTAGCAAGAGAAGTCAGAGTTTAGCAAGAGAATTCTTTGAAGTGGATAATGGTGCTCGATGTTTTTAAAAAATTCCTCTCACTTCTTGAAAAGTGCTATCTTCTTTTTGTTTTAGCTGTAATCATAGATAGGCAGATCTGTGTGTTTGGTTGGGAGCCAGCAGTGTGAGATTATTCTGGCTGCCTGTGGATGATGATGATGATGATGATGATGATGATGTAATGGTAGAACAACAGTGTATTGCCGTACAGAGACGTGTGTTATGTCGTGATGTGTTGACTGTGTGGCAGGTCATTCTGCTGTTTCTTCAAAACATGAACCTGCTGCTGAGCAAGACGCCCAAAGCCGACATCCAGAATCACGTCCTGCCCATGCTCTTCCGTGCAGTGGAGGCCGACAGTCCGCAGATACAGGTACCTACTTTTTGGGGGTTTTTTGTTTCCTTGGCTAGCGCTCCAAGGTGCACTAATGGTGAGATTTTTGGGTAAGCAACCATTTTTTTTAATTTTCTCCCTGCCATGTAGGTAGCCACATTCCAACTTCTGGGATGGGGTTTAAACATGACACTTGTGACCATGCATTTTTTTGAAAAGATTTTGTTGACAATCCATTCTTACCAGCACACAATGGCCTATTCTTCCAAAAGGTGGAACAGGTTTTACATGTGAACAAGATTCTGCGTGCGTTTGTGCATGTGGCCTCGGTTTATAGTATCATCTGAAGGACTTTTACATTCAGTTCTATTTCCTTGTCAAACTGGGAAGAATGGGCAAGGCTGGGAATGGAAACCGGAACCTCATGGTTAACTTGTTAGGCAGGTGAAGGTCTTAACTGTCCTTCCACCTTCCTTTTTGTACTAACTGTGAAAAAATGGGAGGGGGGAGGGTGTCTTTCTCCCCCTTCCTCTCCCTCTCTTAACAGTTTCCTTAAAGAGAGTTTTAGGCATGCTAACATATTTTTTTTTCTGTTCTGTAGAGATGCTGGAACATTTTATGGGGGGGTATCAGTATACTGTAGAGTATGGCAGACTTGTTCATTGGTGATTTGTCCTGTATATCTGATGTTTTAGTACACAACTAGTTATGGGCTTGCACCCTGTAACAAAAAAAAAGAGCTACTCCGAAGTCAGAATGTGTCAGCTGAGGTCAGCAGGTAGACTTTTTGTAGAGGTGTGTGTTTGTTATCTGTAGAATTTTGTCATCCATTCCTACCAGCACAAAATGATTTACTCTTCCAAAATATAGAACAGGTTTTTGATATGTGCGCAAGATGTTCTGCGTGCATTCACACATGGGGCCTTAGCTTATAGTCTCATCTGAAGAGTGTTGACATTCAGTTTGATTTTCTCATCAAACTGGGAAGAAAGGGCGAGGCTTGGAATCGAAGCCAGAACCTCATGGGTTTTACTTGTTAGGCAGGCAAACATCTCAACCATCCTGTCACCTTCTTTCTTAAATCTTTATGATTTTTGGGGGGTTTTGCTTTTGTTCCTTAGCTAGAGCTCAGAGGTTCACCAATGGTGAGATTTTACCTGTGCGACCATTTTTGCCCACCGTGAACGGTTGCCTGATTTGGACTTTGGGGATGTATTCTGGGTATGTTTGTGTTTCCATAACCTGCCGAAACACTGACATGAATTATGGGATCGTTAATGTGCATATTTGGTCTTCTGCATGTGTATATACACAAAGGGATTTAAGACACTGGCAGGTCTGCACTTGAAGTTGACCTGGGAGATTGTAAAAATCCCCTCCCTTAATTCACCAGACACTGCCAAAGTTCAAACCCACGACTTCATGGACCCATGGGATGGAAGTTGAACGATCTTAACCACTCGTCTGAGAAATCTTCATGAGGATTCTTGCCCTTATGAAAGTGGTGTGTGTGGGGGTGTGGGTGTGTGTGTGTTTTTAATTTATTTTATTTTATTCTTTTATATCGAGGATAGTGGAATAAGCACTTATGTACTTTTTTACATCCAGTCCCCGTGTGTATGCGGTTTTGTAAATTGTCATCTGTTCCCACTGGCACACAATGGCCTACTCTTATGAAAAGCAGAACAGGATTTTAACGTGTGTGTGTGTTGACAGGAGCTGTGTCTGAGCATCGTCCCTACCTTTGCTGACCTCATAGAGTACCCCACGCTGAAAAACTCCCTGGTGCCGCGCATCAAAAAGCTCTGTCTGGCCACCACCATCCTCACTGTAAGTTGCTTGCTGCTTGGCTGAATGTGTGTGTCGGGTGAGATGGGGGGCAGGGGGTATGTGCGTGTGTGTGTGTGTAATAGTATGGGTGTGTGTGTGTGTAAGATGTATGGGTTGGTTGGTGTGTGTGTGCGTGTGTATGTGAGAGAGAGAGAGATTGAGATTGTGTATTAAATTTTGTGTAAGAATTTATGTGTGTGTGTGTGAAAGAGAGGTAGAGATTGTGTATTAAATATTGTGTAAGAATGTGTGTGTACGTGTGTGTGTGTACGTGTGTGTGTGTGTGTGTGTGTGTGTGTGCTGTGAGAGAGATTGAGATTGTGTATTAAATTTTGTGTAAGAATGTTGTTTTTTTGTTTGTTTTTTTGTTGTTGTTTTTGCTGCCTCATCTTCTGTGACGTCCCCCGTCCTGCTGTTCCCACGTCGCTCATTCCAATCTCCCCGCCACAACCATACCCAGATTTGTTATGTCTCATCCTCAGAGTCGGAGGCCCACAGGGAGCCAATCACTATCAGGCCGCCGCGGGGCCACCAGCCAGAGGGGCCCTGCACTGCTGCTGGGTCACTTTGGTGGTGTTCAGTGGTGCCTGTTCTGAGCTAACATACGCAGGACACCACTTACTAATTCCCCTACTAACGACAGTATTAGCTCAGTCGCGGAGCCAGACTGAGTGAGTTGCCCACCCGAGGTGGCAACCACCACAACGTCCCTCCAACGACTGTCCCCCGCGAGCCTCCAACCCCAAAGGCTCTGACACAAACTCGCCACAGGCACAGAAGTGTTTGGGCAAACTGAATCTGAGGTCACCATGAGACCAGAGAAACTGGGACCACTGAATCAGAGGCAATTTTTTTTATTGCATGATGATCAATGACAATGAGGATGACGTAATTATGCTGCTGTGGAAGTGCATATGCTTTGAGACTACTTGACAGGGTTGTACTCTACGCTTACTATCATAATATATCCCGGCGTCAACCGGGCCCGAGAGATACAGACACCTGCAGTGTTGGTCAGGTAATTTGAGCAACACTCTCAAACTCGCATCCGTTAAGTGGATGAAGCTCGACTGTGTGGTCCCAGTCTTCCCACTGAGCCCACAGCACACTCACTCTAGGTAGGAGCCGGCCGGAGTCCGAAAAATCCCTATGACTCTTATGGAATTCGAACCCGCGACCTTCCAGTCCATAACCCAAGGCGCTAACCACTGCGCCATGGCGGCTGGTAGTGTAAGAATGTTTGGATGTGTGTGTTTTAGTCTCAGACAAAAAATGAATAATTAAATTAATTTTAAAGAAAACAACAACAATAACAGGGAAAGGGAACTAAAGTTAACTACAAAGGCATACACACACACACTCCAACCCCCACCCACCCACACACGCACACACCACACACACACACACACACACACACACACACACACACACACACACACACACACACACACACAACACACACACACACACACAAAACACCCCCCACACACACACACCCACACACATACACAGGCCTACCCCTACCTTTACACAGCCTGTAGTACCCAAACCTCACCTTCACCTTCACCTACCCCGTAGTCTCATAGGGGTACCACTGAAGATTTTGCAACCAGCTTCCTCCGCTCCCCACAGTCCTCTGCTTTCCAAACCTACAACCCTCCAAACCCCAAATGCGATACTCTAACCGTGGACCCCCTTTCCCAGGTGCGGGTGAACTGCCTGCTGTGCCTGGGCCAGCTGATGGAGCACATGGACAAGTGGTACGTCCTGGACGAAATCCTCCCCTTCCTCCAGAAAATCCCTTCCAAGGAGCCTGCCGTCCTCATGAGCA
>CM054158.1:46935778-46980778 GCA_028751875.1 Rapana venosa | reverse complement strand
CTCAATATTCCACATTGCCTCTCATTATTGTCTTTTATCTGTAGATGTACCATGTTTGACATAACACCCATACTGCACCTTCTCATTGTCATACGGCACTTAAATAATAATGATAATAATACATGGAATTTATATAACGCTATATCTTGCAAAAAAACAAATAAAAGCACTTTCATTCATCCTACTCATTCACATACAGCCAGTTACAATTAATAGGTTGTTTTTGTTTTTTACAAATTCAAATGTATACATACATGCTTGCACACTCACACGCACACACACGCAGGTTGTACACTCCGGCAGGGTGATGGGGTTTTGGCGGTTGAGGGCAGGGACAAAATTGAAATGGAACAAGAAGGAAGAATCTTAGGTTTGAAATAAATGTGTCTTGAGGCCAGATTTTAAAGCGTGATAAGAAGGCTTTTAGCGAAGGGAGAGAGGGAGGTCATTCCAGATCGATGGACCAGAAACAGAGAAAGAGTGACTTGACTTAACATTGATTTTTCCCTAGGGTTTTTGTGTGTGTTGTTGTTTGGGGTTGTTTTTTAGGAGTTCTTGGCTCTGAGCTTTTCAGGCCGTATATCATAGGCAAGTTGAACCTGGAGGAGCTCATCCCTCTCCAGGTAGCAGGGTGCATGCTGGGTATGTTCATGTCATTCATACCATCAGCTGTACTTAGCTTACTCTTAGCTGTCCCACTGTCTCTGCCATATTTAACAATCAGCTAGGCTGTCCTACTGTCTCTGCCATATTTAACAATCAGCTAGGCTGTCCCTCTGTCTCTGCCATATTTAACAATCAGCTAGGCTGTCCCACTGTCTGTGCCACAACCAGCTAGGCTGTCCCACTGTCTGTTCCATATTTAACAATCAGCTAGGATGTCCCACTGTCTCTGCCAATTGCCATGTTTAACAATCAGCTAGTCTGTGCCATGTGTGCCATGTTTAACAATCATCAAGACTCTCCTTCTGTGCCATGTTTAACAATCAGCAAGACTGTCCCACTGTCTGTGCCATGTTTAACAATCGGCTATGTTGCATCTTTTATGTATCAGATGTGCCATTTGTGGCTTAAAATGCCAGTATTGCTTCTTTTATTGGTCTGATGTGCCATACATAACAAAATAGCAATATTGCTTTTTTTTTTAAGTTAGATTTGCCATTTATAGCAAAATGACAAAATTGTGCCGTTTATTCATGAGATGTGCCGTATGTAACAAAATAAGGATAACGCATCATTTATTTGTCCATGTCAAGAAAACAACATGGCATCTTTTTGTTGTAGGTGTACCATATTTCACGAAATAACAGTAATTGTATTTTTAAATGTCATGTACCATGGTTTACAAAAAGTAATATTGCATTTTTGTGTGGTAGATCTGCCATATTTAACCAACCCTTTTTTTCTTGTAGATGTGCTAGATTTAACCAGAAAACATTAGGGCATCTTTTTTTTTTTTTATAGAAGTGTGAGATTCAACCAGATCAAGATATTGCTGGGGTTTTTGTTTTTTGTTTGGTTGTTTTTTGTAGATGTGCCATATTTAACCAGATCTTTTATTTGCCAGATCAAGATGTGCTATACTGAAGACAACTCAAGTTAAGTGAATGTGCGCACTTTTTTCTTTCAATCATCGGCTAGAGCTTTGAGATTCCCAGAGGTGAGATTTTTTTGCGTATGTGACCATTTTTGCCCACCCATGAAGGTAGCCGCAATCCAGTTTCGGGAATGTATGCTGGGTATGTTCATGTTTCCATAACCCACCAATTGCTGACATGAATTATGGGATCTTTAACGTGCATAGCTGATCTTCACCATGCATACGTACACAAAGAGAATGAAGGCACTGACAGGTCTGCACTTGAAGTTGACCTGGGAGATCGTAAAAATCCCCACCCTTAATTCACCAGACACCGCCAAGATTCAAACCCACAACTTCATAGACCCATGGGATTGAAGTCAAAACGGTCTTACCCACTCGGCACTAGCGTCCATCATGTGCAGGCTTAAAAGTGTCAGACAAGGTACATCTAAGAAAAGTGTAGTAATTATGACTATCGGTATCAGAATGTGGCAGATAGGGTCTGGCTCACTGAAGAGAGTGATTATGAGGGTGACCTCTATAGGACTTTAGTCAGTGCTGTGACTGCTCATTGAAAAATGGCAGCACCCTGTCCATTCTCATTGTGATTGGGGGCAGTCTGAAGCAGTACAGATTATGGCACCATAGCGACCGGCATCTTTTTGTTTTAAGTATACCATGGTTGATAAGAGTATGGCACCATATAGATGGCATTGGCTTTTTAAAAAAATTTAGATGTACCATGTTTAGTAAGAGTCTGATTTTGGCTTTCAAATGTACCACATGTATCAAAACTGAAGGTACATAATAGGGTGGGTTTTTTTTTAACCTTTTATTTCTTAACAATAGTTTAGAAATTAGTCATCAAATCTGCCATGCTTATCAAAGGTTTAGAAACCGACTGTGAAATGTACAGTGTTGGCCAGGTGTTTTGCAGTAGTTAAAAAGTTAACTGTGAAGTGTGCTGTGTTTGACTGTAGATGGTTGAGTGTAGATATATTAACTGTGCAGTGTTCCCTGTTGAACACAAGCGTAGATATTTAACTGTGCCATGTTCCCTGATGAACACAAGTGTAGATATTAACTTGCAGTGTTCCCTGTTGAACACGAGTGTAGATATTAACTTGCAGTGTTTCCTGTTGAACACAAGTGTAGATATTAGCTGTGCAGTGTTCCCTGTTGAACACAAATGTAGATACTAACTGTGCAGTGTTCCCTGTTGAACACAAATGTAGATATTAACTGTGCAGTGTTCCATGTGGAACACAAGTGTAGATATTAGTTATGCAGTGTTCCGTGTGGAACACAAGTGTAGATATTAACTGTGAAGTGTTCCCTGTTGAACACAAATGTAGATATTAACTGTGCAGTGTTCCCAGTTGAACACGAATGTAGATATTAGCTTTGCAGTGTTCTCTATTGAACAAAAGTGTAGATATTAACTGTGCAGTGTTCCCTGTTGAACACAATCGTAGATATTAACTATGCAGTATTCCCTGTTGAACATGAGTGTAGATATTAACTGTGCAGTGTTCCCAGATGAACACAATCGTAGATATTAACTATGCAGTGTTCCCTGTTGAACAGGAGTGTAGATATTAACTGTGCAGTGTTCCCCGATGAACATGAGTGTAGGTATTAACTGTGCAGTGTTCTCTGTTGAACTCAAATGTAGATATTAACTGTGCAGTGTTCCCTGTTGAACACAAGTGTAGATATGAACTGTGCAGTGTTCCCTGATGAACACAAGTTTAGATATTAACTGTGCTGTGTTCCCTGTTGAACACAAGTGTAGATATTAACTGTGCAGTGTTCTCTGTTCAACAGGAGTTTGGAGATCTCTCGCATCACTGGCATAGACGGTGAAGGTGGTGGGGATGTCAATGCTGACAGAAACACCAGCATGGTGAGTCTTCAGAATTCTTTCTTATTTGTGTGTGTGTGTGTGCGCGTGTGTGTGTGTGTTTAACAGTTCTACATTTCTTTTCAATAAAAGGTAAAGATAGTCCCATACCTAGGCAGTTTTGGGGGAGCAAGGTGTCAGAGACCTCAGCTTCTCTAGGTGCCAGCATATTGAGGATGGCACCCATCTCCTCTCCCTCCCTGCTTTACCTTCCCTGAGCCCCAAATAGGGCAGGTACCCATTTACAGCTGGGGGACTGTACTGAAACCAAGGTGCATGAACAGTCACCTAACCAAAAGGTAACCACGCTCATTGCTTAGCTTGGGGAAAGCAAGCGCTCTGACCTCTAAGTTATCCCATCCCCTTCTGAATACATCAGTGTAAATATCTGTATTAATTACATGTCCTGGGAATGTGATGTAGATAAGTTTTAAAACCGATATCAGCAGAAATGCCAGCTTTTGTTAAATGTGTTTTATCTGATTGTCTTCAGCAACCAGTATTTGCTTTTTTTGTGGTTTGTAAAATCAAATGGTATTGGCTTCATTACAGTTCCCCAGTTCACCCAGCTGTTAATGGGTACCTGCCCTCTTGAGGGTCAGGGAAGGTAAAGCAGCGAGGGAGAGGAGATGGGCGCTGCCCTCATTATGCTGGCCCCAGGAGAAGCTGAGGTCTCTTGATGCTTCACTCCCCTATGACCACATAGGTCATGAGATACCTTTACCTTCACCTTTTTTAAAATGAAATAGTGGTGAATTGTTTATTTCAGATTTATTTCAGACGGGCAAGTTTATCAGTGGATGGGTTTGGCCTGTGCCACAGTATCGGATGCATTCTTTCAGAACATCAAATTCATTCCCAGGTTTTACTTGTTCTAGACCGACAGATATCTTGTTTTCAAAGAAGCAAATGCCTCAGTGGATGTGGTCTCTGTCATTCCATGACATGGGGTGTAATAGCCTTGTCAGTGATTTCTTCTTTCTCAAATGGCCAGACAGCAACTATTGTTGTCTTGTCATATGAGCGAAAATGCGGTGCGCTGCTTTAAGCACCTGACAAGTCAGACCCAGCGCATCCAACTTTGGCATTAGAGAAAATTGTTATCTGTTAAGTCTTTCTGGAGAAAAAGGCAAGAGAGTGGACCAAGAAGACAGACAATAGACAAGAAAGAGGTGACAGGAAGAAAAGGAACAAGGCAGAAACAAAGAGAGGGATAGAAAAGAGGAATTGCTTGCACAGAATTTCCAGAAGGCAGGGGATGCTATTTATACCGACAATATTTATACTGACAATATTTATTCTGACAGGGTCCTGAGCATCCCCACAGGAAGGGAGCTAAGTGTCTTTATATTGTCGTACCTCGTCTTATGATTGAATTGATTTTTTTTTCTTTCTCGTCCAGATGGGCAAGTTCCTGAGCGGCTTTGGCCTGTCCGGCTTCATGAGCAGTCATCCAGTGAAGGGGGGAGGGAGGAGGCGGCAGCAGCAGCAACCACACCCACAACACCTCCGCCACCTCAGGGACCCCCTCCACACCCAACTCCTCCTCTCCGGCCGGATCTGCGGCTTCCTCTGGCGCCTCTACTCCCGTCATCCCGCCCAGCAAAAAGGTCTGTGCCACCGTACCACCTCCCCTGTGTCTGCAGTGCCTCAGTGCCTTAGCTGTGAAAACAGAATGCTACGCTACATGACAAAGATCAAATGGGAAGACAGGATCACGAATGAAGAACTATGGAGAATGTGCAAAGTTGATGATCTGAAGTCTGTAGCTAGTACCAACAGACTGCGCTGGTTTGGGCACGTTCAACGGAAAGCAGACCACCAACATCATAAAAAGAGTAATGAACTTCGTAGTGGATGGAAAGAGACCAAAGGAAAGACCTAGCAAAACCTGGGCTGCCTGTATTGCAGATGATCTTAAAGAAAGGGGCATAAATAAGGAGGAAGCTCAAAACAGAGAGAGATGGAGAAGGCTCATCAATGTCAAACCTCCCCTGGGAGAAACGTGACAAAAAAGGAAGAAGAAGGTGGGGGGGCAGGGGTGTTGGGATAGTCTAGTGGTTAGAGCATTAAGCTTGCAATCCGATGTTGCAGGTTCGAGCCACCTTGGTGACGCCTGTTTGAGGGGGTTTGTCCTCTGGAGTTATCGCAGTGCTGACTCTACTCCCCTGAAAGTCCTTCACATGAGACATTATACAGCCGTCTTGCATACAAATGCACACGTGGGGACGGGAAAGCCTAGTGGTTAGAACATTGCGCTCGCAATCTGCCGACCCGGGTTCGATTCCTGTTCAAGGGGGATATTTTCCCCTGGAGTTAACATCAGTGCAGACTCCACTCTCCCCAAAGTCCTTCGGATGAGACTATAAACCGAGGCCCTGTGTGCGAACGCACGCAGAACATCTTGCGCACATGTTAAATCATGTTCCGCTTTTCGTCAGAGTAGGCCATTGTGTGCCGGTGGGAACACATGACAGAATTTACAGAACTGCATACACACAGGGACTGGATGTAAAAAAAGCACATAAGTGCTTATTCCAGTATCCCCGATATAAAAGAATAAAATAAATAAAATAAAATAAACACAGAACATCTTGTGCACATGTTAAATCCCATTCTGCCTTTCAAGAACAGGTCATTGTGCGCTGGTAGGGACAGATGACAATTTTTTTAAAAAATAAAATGCATGCACACTGATGTGGAGTTTAGACAATCATTCATGAAGTCAGAATGCAGCTACCTTAATGGTAGATAAAAACGGTCACATACCAAAAAAATCTCACCATTGGTGATTTTCAGAGCAAGGAACAAAAGAATTTGGAAAAGAAAAATAAGTCCTTTACTAGCACATAGATTGCATGCTGGGTGCGTATATGTCGTCCATACCACCAGCCATAGTTGGCCTTTTCTGCTACTAAAGGTGGATGGGGTTGTACTGAGTATGGAAGATATTTTTCACACACAGGAGTTCAGTTAATCTATTCCTGCTATGTGTGGTGTTGTAATTGCCAATATAATGACTGTTGTAATCATCATTCATACTGTGTGATCTTTCAGCCGTTGTTTTTGTTGATTATCATTCATGTACTGTAGGATAGTTTAAGTGTAATGATTAGTGTGGCTGTTGCTTTAGCAATTTGCAATATTTTGCCTGTCTTGTTTGTCTATCATTGTTCAGAGTGGTGTCGTTGTCATCGGCTGTGTTGATCGATGTTGTCACAGACCCAGGTTGTCGTTTATATTGATGTTGATGTTGGTGATGTTACAGACCCAACTGACGCTGGAAGAGAAGCAGCGACTGGCCAAGCAGCAGGAGCAGCAGCAGTTGTTCAAATCCCAGGCCTCCCTCACCCCTTCCTCCAAATCCTCCTCCTCCTCCTCCAAAACCACCACCCCCACCACCCCCAAAAGCGGCGGGCAGACCGGCTCGGGGCCCAAAGACCTGACCTCGACCTTGATGCAGTCCAACATGAACGCCATGTCCTCCATGAGCGTGGCCGCCAACAGAACGCCGCCGCAGCCCTGCTACACCCCCAACGCTTCCTTCAGCTCAGGACCCAACTGGTCCAACAGCAACAGCGCCATGGGCATGGGAGGTGGAGGCGGAGGAGGGTACGGCATGGGAGGGGGAGGGTATGGGATGGGGGGGATGACGGGCGGGGGGCCAGGCTTGGGCATGCAGCAGCGCGGGATGGGGATGGGAGGGGGCCAGCCGGCAGCCAAACCAGACCTCAGTGCCTTCGACAGCCTCCTGGACTCCTCCAGCAAGCAACGCGTGTCCTTGAACCAGATGGCGTCTTCCGGGAACCCCATGGCCGCTGGGGTCAGGCCGGCGACCTTCAACCCGGCACAAGGCATGGGGATGGGAGGGGGCATGGGAGGGGGGATGGGAGGGGGCATGATGGGGCCCAACATGATGCCCATGGGCAACAACAGCATGAGGATGGGCGGGGGGGCCCCCATGATGGGCATGCCCGCTGCAGCCCCTGGTGGCTTTGGGGGCGGGATGATGGGACAGATGCAGGGGCAGAGTGCGGGGATGGGGGGCACCATGTTGAGCCCCACGTCGCAGACGTCCTCGACCAACTCCTTGGACGACCTGCTGGGCTGAGGGTCTGGGAGAGTGACCCTTGATGATGATTCCTGCCTGCTCCGTGAAGAAGAAGAAGAAAGAAACTCAAGGAAGATTTGGACGGCGGAAGATCTTCAAAGAAACCCCCCCCTTCTACATGACATATCTCGGACTGGACATGAGGCAAAACAGCTACCTGACTCTGCCGATGCCAGTAACGGAAAAAACTGACGTTGCTCTGAAGTCTGTGATCGTTCTTACCAGCTTTCAAGCACTGCCTCAGGCTCTTAAGAGTTTGGCTTCAGGTTTGAAACTTCAGGTTGTGCATTTCTGAAGAAGTGAATAATTGTGACAGGTGTTTGATTTTGTGTGAGGTTCTCTCTGAGGGAGGTTATTGACTTAACAAAACCGTACAACTGAAGTCTTGGATTCGGCGTAGCTGACAAAACTACAAGCTGGTAGCTGGTTAGAATAATCACAAAGTGAGCAAAGAAAAAAAGTCAGGCTGATAGCAGTTGGTTGCATACGTTCATCTGCTGATTCCGTGCTATTCATACGTGATACAGAGTTCCACTTCACTGCTTCTGATTGCAATATATTCATCTGTTCCAAGTCATCCTGTGAGTGCAGAATCAAGTCCCTTCCGTAAGGTATGATATTGTTCACTATGTTGAGGTGTTAGAATGCTGTTGTTGTATTTTCTTGTAACGCTTGGAAATTGGCTGGGTTGGTTTAGTTGGGTTTTTTTAAATATCTGTGATGCTCCACCATGAAATGAGTTGCATTGCACCTGACCCACTTTTCCGTTAGGCTCAGGTTGTCAGTTTTTATATTTTGATTGATTATAGATCTTCAACCTTGTACTGAATTCTCAAGGCATGATTTTGTGTCCTTTTGCTTTAAATTGCATTTACAAGCGCCCAAGCCCTCATTCTAACCACATGTTACAATTCAAAAATTGTGAATTTCTCATTTTTTGTCACTTCCCACAGTCTGTCATTTCAAATTGTAATAACTTTTCATAGAATTGTCCGATTTTCAATCTTTTTTTTTAAATATTAAATAACCTTTTTTCTGCAGAATGATGACATATTAACAACCAAAAAATGACTTACAGTGCTATGCAACTTATAATGTGGTGGAGCATCGCATTTGGGACGTTGAGTAAATCACAGTGCTTTTTTTGGTTGGCTGTTGCAAATCTTGGGGCTTATAAACTCACTGCAATGTAGCATTCAGCAATCATTTATTCTGTGCTTTACCACAGAACATCTTTGCTAGACGCTCTATACGTTGATTCTGGGGGGTTTTGCTTTTTGCTGTTGTTGTTTTTATCCTTGGAGTAATGTGTGACAGACAGTTGTGGAGGCTGAAAGAAGACACAAGGTTTCTTTTTTTGGGGGGGAAAAAATATTTATTTTAGAAGCTGCCTCATAAAAGTGTATTATGTTTAGTTTTGTTGCTAGATTCTTTTTTTTTTTTATGAATTAGGAAGTTCTGTAGTCTGGATTTAAAGGATGACATAGCTTTGAAGCGAATGTTTGTTTAGGCTTGGTTTGGACATAGGGCATTGTTTACCCTTAGCAGCCAGCCTGGCTGTGGTCTTAGCAACAAAAATGAAAAGTTTATGTAGATTTCTTTCTTTACAGAGAATTGCATTCGTCCATGCTAAAATAAATCAAAAGATTTTTTTTTTAATACACAGAAACACACATACTTCAATTCTCTCTCTCTCTCTTTCTCTCTCTCTCGCTCTCTTGTTGATGAGTACTCATTTGCATGTATACATATTCATGCTTATATTCATTCACCCGATACACCTAAGAATCACCGTGAGACTGTAAGTACACTGTGGATGAGAAGTTGGTGTTTTGACTGGGGGGGTTTTCAAGTGCCTCACTGTATAGGCAGCCATACTCCGACCAAAGGATATGTTTCTTAGAAGGAGAGTAAAAGTTACTATGGCAAAAGCTTGTCATGGCTGAAGACAACCTCAACATAACATTTTAAAACATAACAACATTGTAATGTAGGCGTTGGCACTTTGCTTACATCAATATTTGACACAGCTTTTGGTCTGAGCCATGACCAAATATCATAACCAACCATACTTTCTCTACCAGTGTAATATATTTAACTATCTGTACTCAATGTATCAGGATGGGATAGCTCAGTGGTCAGAGCTTTTGGTTTCCCCATTCTAAGGTTAAGCAACATTAAGCGTTGTTACCTCTTGGATGGGTGACCGTTCATCCACCTTGGCTTCAGTACAATCACCTAGTTCACCCAGCTGTAAATGAGTACTTGCCCTTTCTAGACACAGGGAAGGTAAAGCAGTGAGGGAGAGGAGATGGATGCCACCCTAAAAATTCTGGCCCCTAGAGAAGCTGAGATCTCTGACACTTCTCTCCCCAACGACCGCATAGGTTATGGGAACACCTTTACCTTTACTTTACCCTATAAAGAAGCTGGCCCAGGACAGACAGGAGTGGAGAACATTTGTTGCTGCCCTACGTGCCAATAAGGCACAAAGGCATTGATGATGATGATGATGATGATGATGACCCTATAAAGAAGTGTGTAACATAAGAAATTTTAATGCTAAGCTACAAACTTTCTCTCCAGGAGCTGTAAACTGGGTTGGGGGGAGGGGGGGGGGTGTCACTCGAATTTAAAAGAATTCCTCTCAAAAGTGTTGATTTGCTGTTATGTTTGAAGAAATAGTTGGAGTAAAGATATCCAAACACACAACTGGATGAGCATTAATTGATAAATTCTCAATCTAGAACTAGTAGAGGTCTATGTCTTGATCTGTATCAGGAATGGAAGAACTGCCTGTAGATCCCTGATGCTCTGAGTGATTGGATCAAAATTCATGTTTTCTATGCCCTTTTGGCTTCTTTTTTCTCATTCAAAATTTCCGTAATTTTTGTGGTGTGTGGGTGTCTTCAGTTGTGTTCTTGGGGGAGGGGGGGGAGTTAATAGAAATTTGGCACAGTTTGGCATCATTTCTGAACACAGATATTACCGTACGTATGAAATGCAATATATACAAAATATCAGTCTGTTTCTCTCTCCCTCTCTCTTTTTCTTTCTCATTCCCTCTCTCTCATTTGTTGTAATATGTAACACAACGACGTATGCAAGTTCATCTTGATATGTTGCATCTGCATGTCTTTTTTCCTGGTTCTTTGTATTCTATCATGTTTTCATTCTTACATGTTCTGGTTTATCCTTCACTCCCATGATTACAACTCATGACCTGACATTTAACGTTAAAGAACTTTCTGTCTGTCTGTCTACCTGTCTGTCTGTCTGTCTCTCTGTGTGACCAGAAACAGTATTGGTTGTGATTTTCTAGCTAGAACATGTGTCCTACATTATCAGAAGCCAGTGGTATTGAAGGGGATTGGTACATAGACAGTGTTGTCCTCTGTGTTGCCTCACCCAAGTGCAGTAAACTACAGCTTTGTTGTCGTGAAGTACTTGGTTGTTCCCAGTCCACAGAGAGTGGGTAGTAGACCGTCAGGTACATTGGTGTTAATATTTATCATCATTTTTGGGGGTTGGTGTTATTGTTTATTAGGAGCAGGATAATTCACTGGTCAGAGCACTCGCTTTCCCCAAGTTTTATGTTAAGCAGCATTGAGCATGGTTACCAAGTGTACGGGTGACCGTTGCATGCCTTGGCTTCAGTACAGTCCCCCAGTTCACCCATCTGCAAAAGGATACCTGCCTCTTTAGGGACAGGGAAGGTAAAGCAGCAAGTGAGAGGAGATGGGCGCCGCCCTCAAAATGCTGGCCCCAAGAGAAGCTGAGGTTTCTGACACCTCACTCTTCAACAACTGCATAGGTTATAGGAACACCTTATCTTTACTATTTATCATCACTAGAGCACTGATACATCTGTAGACATTAGTTCCACTATTCCGAACATTCTGTTTTGGGAGGGGGACAAGCAGGTGTCCTGGCACTTTTCTCTCTTATTTCCAGTAGGCACGCCAATTACTGTTACTGCACATCTGAAATGTACACCACTTTCCATCAACACCCTTTTAGTGCAGGATCAAGTATTTGGATGAGTTGTTGCCATAAAAATAAGCATGAGTACAGGCAGCAGAAATGATTAAGGTATGAGCGCTATGTAATTTGATTTTTCTTTCAGGTTGACTTTGATGTTTGAAGGTATTAGGAGGTGTAGATTTTGAAGTGAATGTTATTGGAGCTACTACCAACACTGAATGAGGTAACAGCCCGGATAATTTCACGATCAGTGGGGCTCTAATCAACATTAAATAAAATGAAATGAAAGCTAAGCCCTTGGTATATATACCTGATGAATTGTTCTTTTCCCTGTTTGTGTTATTTTGTTGAAAGTTTTAGCCAAAGTTTTTTTGGTGGTTTCTTTTTGGGGTGGGGTTGGGGAGGACTTTGAAAGTTTCCAATAGTCAGATATTACCAACTTTTTTTTCCCCCTCTGGCCAAACCTGTATGACGGTCTGTGTATCGCATATTGTTTCCTTTCCTGTATTATTGATGGTGTTGTGTGTCCTTTTTTTCTTTTCAACGAGGTCTGGGGGGTCAGATATATTCTTGGATTGACGACCCATAGGTTGTTTTTCAGTGTGGTAGGGAAGCTGACAGAGAGCAAATATTTCAGATGAACGACTGAAAAAAGTTTCTGTCATTTTGAGATGAAGGGATTGAGAATCGCAAACAGTAGTTTAAATGATTGTATGTGTTCAAACATTAAACATGAAGTTTTGCCTTTTTGGGGGGTGTCGGAAGGTTAAAAGTTTTAAAACATACCGACCTCGAGTGTAAACACATTTGTTGGGGTGGGGGGGGGGGGGGGGGATTTTCTGTTCTGTTTTGGTAATGTAAGTATTTCAAACCTTGTTCTCTGTATGTATCTTTTAAAGTCTTATTATATATATTTGCTTATAAGTTATATATTTAATCTGAAGTTAGTGTTCAAATCAAGCTGTTTGTATAGAATCTGTCATTCATTTTATTGATTTTAATGCATACATTTGATATCACTTTGTAATAATGCTCGCTTGATGCACAGGTCTCTCTCATCACATTTTAAGTTTGTGTATGTTTTGTACTCAAATTTGCTGTTTTGTCACAACCATTCCAAGTTGTACTTTGATGACATTAAAGTTGTATTTTGATAACATTTCCCCCAACTGTGATTAATTTGGTGTCTAACATTATCATGAATTTCTTGCATCTTATTTTTATGCGCTGACGTTCAGAAGAATGGAGTATGTGTATATTATTGGTTACTTCCTTTGCCCCCTTTTTCCCGAAAGCAAAACAGTGTTTGTATGATGAAAGAAGGAAAAGTTGATGTTTATGGTAATTGCTGAATGCTTGCTTCTGGAAGGGAAACTGGTCAAATTAAAAAATGAATGAGAATAACATGTTTTACTGGTTATTTGTTGTTGTGATGGTGATTACAGTTGGTAATTGTATGTGTGTGTCTACCTTTGAGAGAACCATTTAGTGAAAGAAAGCTCAAATCAAAGTTAGTTGACACAAAACAGGGAGGGGGACTCTATGGAAGCAAAACTAGAGAGTAGAAGGTTTTCAGAGAATAAGCCCCCTTCTTGAAAGAATTTTAAGTCAAGTCAAGTCAAAAATATTTTAATAATCATTCCATGAAAGGCAATTACAACTCTGACAGGCACACGATTGATAGGAATCATAATTTCAAGAAAAAAACTAGAGAGTGTTACATCTTTGAATACCTTCTGTTGCCCAAAAGATGGGCATATGAACATCCATGGCAAAATGTTATATGATGTTTTATATTTCTGGAACACATCTGTCATATGGTTACATTCATGAAAGAGATGAACTTTTTTTTTAACACGATAAACATCAACTTTGTGGTTTTCTTGGCAAATTCATCACATCAAATACATTGTTGAATACCTAACATCTGATGACATTTACGTCAACATTGCACCACATCATAAATAGTATAATCAATATTTCACATACATCTCTCTCTCTCTCCCCCTCCCCCACACACACACAAACATGTACACACACACACACACACACTGTATATACTGAAACACACATGTGTTCTGGTTATTGTTAGAAACAGCATTTACACTGAAATGAAAACAACAAAAATGACATAAGTACAAGTCGCATCCATTTCGTCATACACTGAAATGAAAATACCAGGCTGTCTTAAAGCATAATGCATCAAACCATTCTGGCACACAATCCATGATTTTGTTGTTGTTGTTGTGCTGCCTGTGATAGTAGAGGTAACAAGAGGAAGTTGAGCTTTCCAAAAATACAAACATGTATCATTTACAGCCCTACCAACCACAGTCCATATCTCAGGGCTTTCTCTTCATCTGGTGAAGAACCCTTGTACTTTTCCACTACTTTCTTTCTTTTTTTTCCTTTTTTTGTGTGTCATTCCTTGGCTGGAGCTTCAAGGATTACTGATGCTTAGATTTTTGTGTATGCAACCGTTTTTTCCCCCACCATTAAGGTATTCCAACTCGGGGACACATTTGGGAATTAAACCTATCATCCCTGAATTCAGAATGCGACTACCTTCATGGTGGGCAAAAACGGTCGCATACTCAAAATCTCACCATTGGTGAACCTCGGAGTTCTATCCAAGAAACAGGGGGAAAAAACCCAAACCAATGTTGCAAGGACAGTCGGGAGGTACCTCCCTGCTCTTTCTGATTTTCTACTGTCATTAATTCTGTTCGATGAACACGTCTGTAAGCATACATGTCCGACTGGGTTTAGAGTCTCCTCCGAAAGACTTGACATCCAGTTGGATTTTTCTCGTCAAACTGGGAAGAAAAGGCAAGGCTGGGAATCAAACCCAGAGCCTCACAGTTTACTTGTTAGGCAGGCGACCGTCTAAACCGTCCTGCCACCTTCCTTCTTATAATGAAGGAAAATAAATTGGCAGAACAAAATGGTCAAGCACAGCTGTCACAATCTTGACAACGAAAACTCCACACAAATTCAAAACATATGTCTCAGCACTCCCTAACCATGAACGTTGTAAATCGAGAGTATCAGACACTGAAATCAATAAAACACTGACCAAAAAACGAAACCTGACATCCCCCCCCCCCCCCCCCCCCCCCCAAAAAAGTATCAGACACTGGTATCAATAAAACTGACCCAAAAAAAAAAAAGCCCGGACTACCCCCTCCCCCTCTCCAAAACCAAAAAAAAAAAGTTAATATAGTCAATGATTCTTGAGCAATATACAGTTGTAAAATAACTTCATACTGTTTTTTAAAAATAATACCTTTATAAAATCACACACAATGGCTGATTATCCAGCAAAACTTGATGCACATAATACAGATATCTTAAATAAATTAAAACATGATAACCCTCAATCAGCTGGATTTGTATATCAACAGAGAGAGAACATAAGCTGTAAGTCTGTAAATAAAAGAAAAAAACAAAATCTAGCCATAACTCCTCCACAAATACCGCGCACGATTACCGAACTTCCCCGAAGTCAGAATGCAGCTACCTTAAAGGTGGGTTTTTAAAAAAATAATGCAAGTCGCATACGCAAAATCTCACCCTTTGATGAAACTCATAGCTCTAGCCGAGGAACATGAAAAAATGATTTCCTCAACACACTATGAACTGCATGCTGTGTGTTTTTTTCTGGGCAACTTCATTTCATTTGACTCCCTGAACTCCTTGAGGAGTCATTGGGGCACTGCACTGAATTTCTCAGGCCGTGTGTTGCGGGCAAGTTAAACCTGATCGAGCCCATTTATTTCCAGGTAGAAGGATGCATGCTGGGTATGTTCGTGTCATCCATCCCACTGCCCGTAGACGACCTACTGTTCTCTAAAAACGCAGATGTGTGGTTTATTTTCCATTCCACAGCTAGAGCTCTGAGGTTCACCAATGGTGAGATTTTTGCGTACACGACTTAACCTCCCCCCCCCCCCCCCCCCCCTTCCTCTCCACCCCCACCACCACCATTAAGGTAGCCGCAATTCGACTTTGGGGATGGTGTCTAAACTCGATACTTGGGCGCATGCGTTTTTTAAAAATTCTGTCATCCGTTTCTACCAGCACGAAATGGCCTACTCTTCCAAAAAGGCGGATAGGTTGGGTTTTTAACGTGTGCTCACGATGTGCTGCGTGCGTTTGCACACAAGGCCTCGGTTTACAGTCTCACCTGAAGGACTTTTGGGGGAGTGGAGTCAGTACTGATGTTAACTCCAGGGGAAAATCCCCTACCACGGGCGCCTCCACAGTGGCTCGATCCCGGGCCGTCAGATCACGAGCGCAAGGCTTTTACCACTGAATCATCCCCGAAAGGGATTTCTTCTTCCTCTTCGAACGCTTAGACACCAATTATTGTTGTCTGTATATATGAGCGAAAATGCGTCACGCTGCCGTTAAGCACCTGACAAGTCAGGCCCAGCGCATCAGACTTCGGCATAAGAGATTGTAATTGTTTGAAGTCTTTCTGGGAAAAACAAAAACAAAAAACAAAAAAGCAAGAGAATGGACCAAGAAGGCAGAAAATAGACAAGGAGAAGGTGACGGGAAGAAAAGGAACAAGGCAGAAACAAAGAGAGTGATAGAAAAGAGGAAACTTTTAGCACAGAATTTCCCGAATATGGAGATACTATTTTATACTGATAGGCCCCCGGCATCCCCACGGGGAGAATGAGGTTTGAAACTGATCTCTATAGTTTTACAGTGAGAACTGCCAGGGGAGTGGAGTCAGTACCAATGTTAGCTCCAGGGGAAAATCCCCTCAAACGGGGGCATCTCAGCAGAGACTGGAACCCAAGTTCTCAGTCACGAGTAAGTTGCACTAACCACTCTACCTGCTATTGTGCCCTGGGCACACTTCTTAGTAAAAATTAATAACGCATCAGGGAAAAAGATTGGCACAAAGGAACAGTCAGTCAAAATATGGAACATGAGTGAGAGGGTAAAAACATGATCGGAATAATAAAAAATGATGATGTACATGTGTGCGTTTGGATTTTTAAAAAAAAAACACAACCAACATAAAAACAACACAGCGTCGTTGTCATCGAATGCTCAGGCAGCAACTATTGTTGTCACTGTGAGCGAAAATACGTTGCGCTGCCGTGAAGCACCTGAAAAGTCGGGTCCCTGCACATCCGACTTCAGCATGAGGGAGAAATGTCATTTTCTTGAGTCTTTCTGGGGGGAAAAAAGGCAGGAGAATGGACCAAGAAGGCAGAAAATAGACAAGAAGGAGGTAGTGACAGGAAGAAAAGGAACGAGGCAGAAACAATGAGAATAGAAAAGAGGGAATTCCTCGCACAGAATTTCCAGAAAATGGGGATGCTGTTTGCATTAAAAGTCCCTGGCATCCCCGTGGGGGGGAATCAATTCACTCTGCACACAACCCTGAAGCCTCCGTGAACACAACGGTTAAGAGGAGGAGGAGAGGGGAGAACAGAGAGGCGTGTGGGAAGGGGCGGTAAGCACCGCTGGTGTCGTTGCCCTTACCACAGGTGTCACAGCACAGCTGAAGGTCACACTGACCCCTGGAGGCACCACTGCCGGAAGATGCGGGACACCCTCGCAGCAGGAGGTCACCGTATTCACACCCTGCAGGACAGATGGAATGTGTTGTACGGGGACTGGATGGAAAAAGCTTATTCCATTATCCTCGAAATAACATAAATAAAAAAAATAAATGTTGTATTGTATTGAATTGTATTGCCTTGAGTTGAATTATATTGTTTTGTATATTGTTATTAGGGGACGGGATAGCTCAGTGGTCAGAGCACTCGCTTCCCCCCCCCCCCCCCCCCCCCCCCCCCCCCACACACACACACACACACAGCCAATGTTAAGCAGTATCGAGCGTGGTTACCAGTTGGACGGGTGACCGTTTGCGCACCTTGGCTTCAGTACAGTTCACCCCCAGTTCACCCAGCTGTAAATGGGTACCTGCCCTCTTTAGAGTCAGGGAAGGTAAAGCAGCGAGGGAGAGGAGATGGGCGCCGCCCTCAATATGCTGGCCCTAGAGAAGTGAGGTCTCTGACGCCTCGCTCCCTACGACCTTATAGGTTATGGGACTCCTTTACCTTTACCTTTTACTATGCAGTACACTGTCATGCAGTACAGTGCATAATTCTATGTAGCAACTTCAATACCATGGGTCCATGAAGTCGTGCGTTCGAGTCTCTATGGCGTCTGATGATTTGAAGGAGGGGATTTTTACGATCTTCCAGGTCAACTTCAAGTGCAGACCTGCCAGTGCCTGTATTTTCATTTCATACCACTTTAAGTCACGGCAGATTTCTCTGCGTGAAATTCGGGCTGCTCACCCCGGGGAGAGGGCGTCGCCACAAGAGCAGCACCACCCATTCTTTCTTTTTCCTGACTTCAACTATATTTGAGAGTTATCAGAGTGGCTTTTCCCTATAGAATTTTGCCAGGGACAACTCTCTTGTTGCCTTGGGTTCTTTTAAGTGCGCTGAATAATTTTGTGTAACACACGGGACCTCGGTTTATCGTCTCATCCGAAAGACTATCACCCAGACCACTACTTGTAGTCTAATGGACTGGGGTGGAGAGGGAATTTTGGGCCCAAACGGGGATCAAACCACCGCAAACTTCCGACCCAGACTGTTCGCTTTCTAGGCAGGCGCGTTACCTCTAGTCTACCGATCCACCGATTCCCTTCGTGTATATACACATAAAAAAAGGTAAAGGTATACATGCAGAAGATCAAATTAATATGCACGTTAAAAATCCCGTAACTCATGTCAGCGTTCGGTGGGTTACGGAAACCCGAACATACCCAGCATACATCCCCGAAGTCGGAATGCAGCAACCTTCATGGTGGGTAAAAAACTCAAAAAACCTCACCATTGGTGAACCTCGGAGCTGTAGCCGAGGAACCAAAAACGAGGAATCAAGTCCTTCCTTCAAAGCAATCTCGCAAAACTTGTTATCAAGGAGTTTAGAAACCATGTCATAACTGCTCTTGTGGCGACGCGTTCTCCCTAGGGGAGAGCGGCCCAAATTTCACGCCGAGAACTCTGCCATGACTTAAAGTGGTATACAATACAATACGGGGACGGGATAGCTCAGTGGTCAGAGCACTCACTTTCCCCCAGCCAAGGTTAAGCAGCATCGAGCGTGATTACCACTTGGATGGGTGACCGTTTGCGCGCCTTGGTTTCAGTACAGTCCCCTAGTTCACCCATCTGTAAATGGGTACCTGCCCTCTTTAGGGTCAGGGAAGGTAAAGCAGCGAGGTAGAGGAGATGGGCGCCGCCTTCAATATACTGGCCCCTAGAAAAGTGAGGTCTCTGATGCCTCACTCCCCTACGACCATATAGGTTATGGGACACCTTTACCTTTTACAATACAATACAACACAAATTGAACACAACACACCTTTGCCCCTGTCCAGGTCACATAACAACACAACACAACACACCTTTGCCCCTGTCCAGGTCACATAACAACACAACACACCTTTGCCCCTGTCCAGGTCACATAACAACACACCTTTGCCCCTGTTCAGGTCACATAACAACACAACACACCTTTGCCCCTGTCCAGGTCACATAACATCACAACACAACACACCATTGCCCCTGTCCAGGTCACATAACAACACAACACACCTTTGCCCCTATCCAGGTCACATAACAACACATCACAACACACTTTGCCCTGTCCAGGACACATAACAACACAACACACCTTTGCCCTGTCCAGGTCACATAACAACACACACAACACACCTTTGCCCTGTCCAGGTCACATAAACAACACAACACACACCTTTGCCCCTGTCCAGGTCACATAACAACACACACACACACACAACACACCTTTGCCCTGTCCAGGTCATAACAACACTAACAACAACACACTTTGCCCCGTCCAGGTCACATAACAACACACAACACACTTTGCCCTGTCCATGTCACATAAACAACACACACACCTTTGCCCTGTCCAGGTCACATACAACAAACACACTTTGCCCTGTCCAGGTCACATAACAACACAACAACACACCTTTGCCCTGTCCAGGTCACATAACAAACACAACACACCTTTGCCCTGTCCAGGTCACATACACAAACACAACACACCTTTGCCCCTGTCCAGGTCACATAACACAACACAACACACCTTTGCCCTGTCCAGGTCACATACACACAACACAACACACCTTTGCCCTGTCCAGGTCACATACAACACACAACACACTTTGCCCCTGTCCAGGTCACATACATTCATACAACAACACCACCTTTGCCCTGTCCAGGTCACATAACAACACACAACACACCTTTGCCCCTGTCCAGGTCACATCACAACACATCACAACACACTTTGCCCTGTCCAGGTCACATAAACAATCACAACACACCTTTGCCCCTGTCCAGGTCACATCACAACACATCACAACACACCTTTGCCCCTGTCCAGGTCACTCATACAACACATCACAACACACCTTTGCCCTGTCCAGGTCACATCAAACACAACACAACACACCTTTGCCCTGTCCAGGTCACATAACAACACAACACACCTTTGCCCCTGTCCAGGTCACATCAACAACACAACACACCTTTGCCCCTGTCAGGTCACATACAACACAACACAACACTTTGCCCTGTCCAGGTCACATAACAACACAAACACACCTTTGCCCCTGTCCAGGTCACATCACAACACATCACAACACACCTTTGCCCCTGTCCAGGTCACATCACACACAACAACACACCTTGCCCTGTCCAGGTCACATAACAACACAACACACCTTTGCCCTGTCCAGGTCAACACAAACACTTGCCTGTCAGCACACACACACCTTTGCCCTGTCCAGGTCACAACACAACACAAACAAACACACCTTTGCCCTGTCCAGGTCACATAACAACACAACACAACAACACCTTTGCCTCTGTCCAGGTCACATCAACACAACACACCTTTGCCCTGTCCAGGTCACATCACACACAACACACCTTTGCCCCTGTCCAGGTATAACAAACACAACACACTTTGCCCTGTCAGGTCAATAAAAACAACACAACACCTTTGCCCTGTCCAGGTCACATAACAACACAAACACAACACAACCACCTTTGCCCTGTCCAGGTCACATACAAACACAACACACCTTTGCCCTGTCCAGGTCACATCACAACACAACACACCTTTGCCCCTGTCCAGGTCACATAACAACACAACACACACACACCTTTGCCCCTGTCCAGGTCACATAACAACAACACAACACACCTTTGCCCTGTCCAGGTCACATACAACAACACATACACACACACAACAAACACACTTTGCCCTGTCCAGGTCACATCACAACACAACACACCTTTGCCCCTGTCCAGGTCACATCACAACACAACACACCTTTGCCCCTGTCCAGGTCACATCACAACACAACACACCTTTGCCCCTGTCCAGGTCACATCACAACACAACACACCTTTGCCCTGTCCAGGTCACGTAACACAAACAATCACAACGACACATCACACTATAACACACTACACCACACCCACCACAAGCTCACCTTTGCCCCTGTCCAGGTCACATAACACAACACAACACATCACAACACACTACGACACATCACAACACACTACAACACACTACAACACAACACAACACATCACAACACCACACCACACCTTTGCCGCTGTCCAGGTCACGTAACACAACACATCACAACGACACATCCCAACACACTACAACACATCACGACACATCACAACACACTACAACACATCACGACACATCACAACACACTACAACACATCACAACACAACACACCACACAACACCACACCACACCTTTGCCCCTCTCCAGGTCACGAAACACAACACATCACAACACACTACAACACAACACACCACACAACACCACAGCTCACTTTGCCCTGTCCAGGTCACGTAACACAACACATCACAACGACACATCCCAACACACTACAACACATCACGACACATCAAACCTACAACACACTACAAACAACACACCACACAACACCACAGCTCACCTTTGCCCCTGTCCAGGTCACGTAACACAACACATCACAACGACACATCCCAACACACTACAACACATCACGACACATCACAACACACTACAACACAACACACCACACAACACCACAGCTCACCTTTGCCCCTGTCCAGGTCACGTAACACAACACATCACAACGACACAACACACTACAACACAACACCATACAACACAACATAACACAAAACCATACACACCACACCACACCACAACTCACCTTTGCCCCTGTCCAGGTCACGTAACACAACACATCACAACTACTCATCCCAACACACTACAACACAACACCATACAACACACCACAGAACACCACACCACACCTTCGCCCCTGTCCAGGTCACGTAACACAGCACACTACACACATCACACACATACACACACTACAACACACCACACCACAACACACCTTCGCCCTGTCCAGGTCACGTAACACAACACATAACACAACACTACCACACCACACCACACCACACTACAACACACCACACCACACCACAACTCACCTTCGCCCCTGCCCAGATCACGTAAGCGCCGACAGGTGGCACAGCAGTGGAAGGCCACCGTCAGGTTGTAACAGCCCTGCACGCCCTTCTGCCGCACGGCTGCCGCACAGGTCTGACCATCCAGGCTGCTGACGTCCTCACAGCTCCAGGCGTCGGCGTTGAAGCGGCAGGTGCCGCAGCAGTCGTCGTCCACGACGCTACCGTTGGACAGGATATTGTTGCAGACCTCCGGGCCGCAGCCCTTCTTCTTGTCTCCGAAGGGGCAGCCTGAGCCAGCGTAGGTGTAGGTGTGGGGTGGGGAGTTGAGAGACAAGGAGGCGTCTTCGTTAGGGTTGTGGTTGTCTCAGCTTGAAAGCATGTTCTCTTTGTTTATCCTTAGGAAAGTATTGGAATTTTTGGGGGGGTTTTTCGTTCCTCGGGCTAGAACTCTCTGGTTCACCAATAGTGAGAATTTTTTGCGTATGCGACCTTGCCTTTTTTTTCTGCTATCATGAAGGTGGCTGCATTCCGACTTCGGGGTTGTATGTTGGGAATGTTCGTGTGGAAGTAGGTCATGGAACACTGACACGAATTACGAAATATTTACGTGTAAATATATTCACGATGTCGTGGGTCCGAATCTCGACAGCGTCTGATGAATCAAGGGTGAGGATTTTTACAATCCCCCGGGTCAACTTCAAGTGCAGACCTGCCAGTGCCTTCATTCTCTTCATATGTGTGTGTGTGGTGTGTGTGTGTGTGTGTGTGTGTGTGTGTGTGTGTGTGTGTGTGTGTGTGTGTGCGCGCGTGTGTGTGCATATATATATATATATATATATATATATATATATATATATATATACAGAGAGAGAGAGAGACACGCACACGCACACGCACACGCACACACACACACACATGCATACGATCAAATATACACGTAAAAATCCCGTGAAAGCACTGGCAGGTCTGCACTTGAAGTTGACCTGTAAAAATCCCCACCCTTGATTTACCAGACGCTGTCGATATTTGCACCCACGACTTCATAGACCCAAGGGATTGAAAGCGAACGGTCTTAACCACTCGGCTATAGCGTCCGTCAACCTACTGGAATAATGATAACACCTCTGTTACACTGTGCCAGCTTTTCTGGCATGAAAACGTTGTCTTATCAATCACTAGCGGATTATTGAAAGGACAACTCTTAACAGGTTGTGTGGTTTTGTGTTGTCCAGGCTTTGAAGACACTCCCTCATCTCTCTGATTTGCCAACTGTTGGAATCACGTCTTTGTTAGACTGAGTCAGTGCTTCTGGCATGAGAACGTCCTCTTCTTAAATCGCTAGACAACTACTGAAGTGACATCTCTGGTAGGTTGTGTTCTTCAGGCATGAAAAGAGGTTTTTTTATCAACCGCAAGTGAACTAACAAAAATACTTCTATTAGGCTATGGGGGTTTTTTCTTCATCATTCTGTTATCTATTATTAATCAACTGTTTGGAATGAGATCTTCGCAAAAGTAAACTTTTTTTGCACTAAAAAAAGTATCTGTGAGCAACTGGAAGGTCACCCTTATGAGAGCGTGCGCGCACACACACACACACACATCATCATCATCATCATCATCATCATCATCCTCCACATACACCATCACACACACATCATCACACACACCATCACACAAAACACCTCACACACACACACACACACAAACACCATCACACACACCATCACACACACACAAACTCACACACCATCACACACACACACACACACACACACACACACACACACACACACACCACCACCACACACACACAACACACCATCACTCACACACACACACCATCACACACACACATCACACACACCATCACACACACACACACTTACCATAACACACACACACACACACACACACACCATCATACACAGACTATACCCTCAACTCCTGTGTGGACGTTGTTGCAGGAATAGCAGCATTTGGTGAAGATCTCGAGGTCATAGCAGAGGGCAGGCTGAGTGGCCGCCATCTGATCACAGGTCATCCCGTTCACTATGGTCGACTGGTCAGCCACACAGCTCGCTGGTCAACAGACAAAAGTCGTCTGCTTACACCAATATATATATCATAGAGCAATCCAAATTTCTTCTGGCATAGTGCTTTATATCATTTTGATTTTTCGTTCCTCGGCTAGAGCTCCGAGGTTCACTAACGGTGAGTTTTGTGTATGTGATCGTTTTTACCCATCATGAAGGTAGCTGCATTTCGACTTCGGGGTTGTATGCTGGGTATGTTCGTGTTTCCGTAAACCACCGAACCCTGACATGAATGACGGGATCTTTAACGGGAATATTTGATCTTCTGCGTGTGTATATACACCAAGTGGAATTAAAGCACTGGCAGGTCTGTACTTGAAGCTGACCTGCGAGATGGTAAAAATCTCCCACCCTTACTTCCCCAGACACCGCCAAGATTCGAACCCACAACTTCATGGACCCATGGGACTGAAGTGGAACGGTCTTCACCACTTGGCTGTAGCGTCCGTCAATAGTGTACTGACATTTTCTTTCGCAGTGAACCGAAAAAAGCTACATAAATTTTTCTCTGTGATTTTGGGCTGCTCTTTGGAGAGTGCTTTGGTACCAAGAACAGCACTACCCGTTTTTCCCCTCTATTTTTTCTGTCTGCATGAGTATTTGTTTCCCTAGGGGAGACTTGGAGGGGGTTGGAGATAGAATTTTCCCAGAGACAAATTTCTTGTTGGGGTGGAGATTTGAATGCACACTAAATGCATGTCGATTTCTCACTGGCATGTACAACACAATTAACAGTCTTACACCCAGCTGCTTTGAGAGGACTAGAACTGTCAGAATCAACTTGCCCACAACACAATGCTTCAAAAATTCAGTGCTAACAAAGAGTCCCAACGATTCTTCAAGGAGTTGACTTAGAGCCAAGTAAGAGAAATAAAACGAAAACTAAAAAGTTATCACCTTTTGCTGGATCATAGCTGCTGATAGGTAAAACTGAAAGTTAACAAAAATATTTTTTTAATTTGCTGGAAAAAACACCCCACAACTTACCTAAGGCTGGGGCATTGGCAGATTCAACACACTCTCCCTTTTGGCACCACTGCAATGAAAATCAGTTGTCATTTAAACAGATTTGTTCTCCAGAAAACATTAATAATGTACATACACACATTGAGAGCAATAACAAGCAAATGGATTATGGCATGCTCAAAACAATATGTTTAACTCATTTAGTTCGGTAGGCTGATCAGCATAATGAAATCAGCAAAACAACAATGTAGTACTTTCCAAACCTGATTCTTAGATCGAACAATTGAGAACTGTAACATTTTCTTTATGTTGCAATCATGTTTATATAGAAAATAAGATGAAGAAAGATTTTCTTACACAAAACAACTACAACACCACCACCAACCACAACAAAATATGAAGAACAAAAACTAAACATTTATGAAGGGAACAAAACACTCCGAAAGAATCGATTATTCCATAAAGCTTTTTTTGTCTTTTACTAGTTATCTAGGATACTGCATAACTATCTGTAACATAAACAAATCTCATTACTTCTGTCCAGTCCAATAATTATGCCATGCCTGTTAATTAAATGTATCGAGATCATTTTTTACACTCGGATACTTTTTTTTAGAAACGATGTGAATTTGAAATAAATTTGTGAACAGTCTGAAACATCAATACATTCATATCTTTTGAGAAACCAAGAGAAAATCAACTTTTGGATGTACATTCTTGAAAACCGTAAAATCAGTTCATATACAGTTAGGAAGTCACTACTTATTCTTGTTTGTTATCAAACCATTAACATTAAAGTACAAGTAAGTGCATTCAACCCTGTTTTCAGAAAAAAAAATAGTAAAGAATAATATTCAGAGCATTTTAAAAGATTCCACGGTGGGCTACGGAAACACGAACATACCCAGCATGCATCATGTACAAAAAAATGAGCTGCTCCGAAGTTGGAAATGTGTCAACTGAGGCCAGCAGGCAGACTTCTTGCAGAGTTACAAGCACAAGTTACCGAGTACGAAGCACTCCCACCCTGTAATGGAACGCAGAGAAGACTCCTGGTCCTATCCAGTTTCAAGTCAACATTACGTCGGACGCTATAGCCGAGTGGTTCAGACCGTTCGGCTTCACTCCCACGGGTCCACGAAGTCGTGGGTTCGAATCGGGGCGGCGTCTGGTGAATTAAGGCTGGGTAATTTTTAGATCTTCCAGGTCAACTTCAAGTGCAGGCCTATCTCTGCCTTAATTCCCTTCGTGCAGAAGACCAAATATGCACGTTAAAGATCCCGTCATTCATGTCAGTGTTCGGTGGGTTGCGGGAACACGAAGATACCCAGCATACATCCCCCGAAGTCGGAATGCGGCTACCTTCAGGATGGGTAAAAACGGTCGCATACGGAAAAATCTCACCCTTAGTGAACCTTGGGGCTCTAGCCGTGGAACGAAACAAAAAAAGAAAGAAAGAAAAAAACGAACATTACAGGACAGTACAGAAGTGCACTGACAGGGCCATTTTCCTGTGTGTGTCCAAATCTAGTGCCTACGGCCAACCAGGTGATTGTCGCAGGACAAAAACAAACTGACCAGGCCAAACACCTATCCACAACATAGTTCCAGAAGGACGTTACAAAACAATATATAGATGTTAAAAAGGTCAAGGTGTCCCCATAAGCTATAAGGTCGCAGGGGAGCGAGGCGTCAGAAACCTCACTTCTCTAGGGGCCAGCATATTGAGGGCGGCGCCCATCTCCTCTCCCTCGCTGCTTTACCTTTCCTGACCCTAAAAGAGGCAGGTACCCATTTACAGCTGGGTGAACTGGGGGAACTGTACTGAAGCCAAGGCGCGCAAACGGTCACCCATCCAACTGGCAACCACGCTCAACGCTGCTTCACCTTAGCTGGGGGAAAGCGAGCGCTCAGACCACTGAGCTATCCCGTCCTCTTAAATATGTTACAGATTGCGTACAGAGGTGATTGCAGGCTACAGAACAGTACATCAGGTATAGACTTGACCATTTTCACCTGTTTGTGTCCGCAGGTGGTTCCAGTGGCCGCCAGGTGGACGTTGCAGGAGCGGCGGTCAGCTGTGGAGGGGTAACGACACGGCATCCACGTGCAGATGCTGCTCAGGTTGCCATTCTGACCACAGGAGTTGAGGGACAGGTCTTTTATTCGGTAACGAAACCATCGTCTGAACTTTGGGACATTGCTAGACTAGATGAGAATCAAGTGGTGGTCTGATTTGGGTCGAAGAATCCTATCCATCTTTTGTGTCTGTCTGTGATTCTGTCTGTCTGTCTGTCTGTCTGTCTGTCTATCTGTATACCTGTATTTGTCTAAGTGGTGGTCTGGGTGCTAGCATTTCAGGTGAGACGATAAACGGAAGTCATGTGTGTCATACGCATCTAGCGCACGTAAAAGAACCCACGGCAACAAGAGAGTTGTCCCTGGCGAAATTCTGTAGAAAAACGCCACTCTGATAGGGAAACAAAATACACATGCAAAATGGAAAAGAAAACAAAACAGCTAAATAAATAATAGGTGGCGCTGCTCTTGTGGCGACGCGCTCTACCCGGGGGAGAGCTGCCCGAACTTCACGCCGAGAACTCTGCTTTGACTTAAAGGGGTAAGCAATACATTACTATATAATACAATAAATACAATACAATAAAATACACGCAGATAACTCTGCTGTGACTTGAACGGGTATACAATACAATACAAAACAACACAACGCAATGCAATATAATACAATACACTGCAACACAATATTGAACAAGCCTTAAGGCTAATCATGGCCCATCTCTTATATTCCAGTCTTCTGTGCATACAGACGTCCGTACCATCTATTCACATTCACTTATACGAACTAATAAAAACATGATAAAGTCTTGCCAAACTTTTAGTAATTGTTGGACTGAGATATTTCAATCTTCAATGCGTACAGACGCACCTTCCATACATTCACATTCAGTTAAAAGCAAAAGGTAAAGGTGTCCCATAACCTACGTGGTCGAAGGGGAGAGAGGCATCAGAGACCTCTGCTTCTCCAGGGGCCAGCATGTTGAGGGCGGCACCCATCTCTTCTCCCTCACTGCTTTACATTCCCTGACCCTAAAGAGGGCAGGTACCCATTTACAGCTGGGTGAACTGGGGGACTGTGCCGAGACTATAAACCGAGGCCCCGTGTTCGAACGCATGCAGAACATCTTGCGCACGCGTTAAATCCTGTTCCGCTTTTCTGAAGAGTAGGCCATTGTGTGCCGGTGGAAACAGATGACAACATTTACAAAACCGCATACACACGGGGCATGGATGTAAAAAAAAAGACCATGAGTGCTTATTCCATTATCCTCGATATTAAAAAAAATAAATAAATAAAATTAAAATAAAAACCCATCCACTTGGTAACCACGCTCGACGCTGCTTAACCTCAGCTTGGGGAAAGCGAGTGCTCTGACCACTGAGCTATCCCGTCCTCTTTCAGTGACATGAACTAAAAATGTGATTAGGCGTTGCCGAAAGTGCGGCCATGGCTTACGAAGCAGAAAGCAGACTGTGGGCCGTAGAGGTGCCGACACTGGGTGTCCCTGTCGTACAGCTGTCCCGGCAGGATCCCCGCCACCTCCGGAACGTCACTGTCCTGGGGAAGACTCCTCTCCAAACAGCTCTGAACCTCGCTGAAACACCCACACCCCTTTCCACATTCCATTTTTTCAAATACTTTATTTCCTTACGGATAAAAAAAAAAAGGGTAAAGGAGTCCCATAACCTATATTAAGGTCGTAGGGGAGCGAGGCGTCAGAGACCTCACTTCTTTAGGGCCAGCATATTGAGGGCGGCGCCCATCTCCTCTCCCTCGCTGCTTTACCTTCCCTGACCCTAAAGAGGGCAGGTACCCATTTACAGCTGGGTGAACTGGGGGAACTGTACTGAAGCCAAGGCGCGAAAACGGTCACCCATCCAAGTGGTAACCACGCTCGACGCTGCTTAACTTGGCTGGGGGAAAGCAAGTGCTCCAACCACTGAGCTATCCCGTCCCCAGGATACGGAGGATTATACAAACTATCGAGAAACAAAATCATAATTGTACTGGACAACTTTACTTGTTTCATCTTCCCTTTGCATGTTTTTGATTTCTTGATCATGCGTGACATGCTATTTCTAATAGCATTCATCTCTTGAATAACATTGAGCAGAGTTTTCAAGTTTGTTGGGGAAAAAAGAAGAATTTTTCATACTTCAAAGTAGTTGGATGTTTAGGGTAATATTTTGGTCACAATTTTTACGAGTTTCATTTAAGACAAGATACAAAAAGGAGATGAAATTCGTCGCCAGAATCACCACTAGCGCATTTTGTGAAGTAGCTCTCATATCTTTGAATTCCATGATCACGACTGTCCCAGTTTCAGCTCAGGAAACACAATAGCTCAGTGGTGAAAGTGTTGGACTCCTGACACCTAAGGCCGTGGATTTAAGTCCTTACAGCCAGACAACAGAACTTGTGCTGCAGTCCTGCCCGCTACATGAGGCAGCACTCTGACAGAGGACCTGGCCTGACTGACCCACACCACCCCAGTGGCCAAGAAGCTCTGTGGAGACTGGGAGAGAGAACCTGCATGCAGAGTACAGCTGCCTTCTATCACAGAGACTGAGCTGTCCATCTGACGAACACAAAAGAAAGACAGAGTGGTTACTGAGCTGTCAAACCACCCACAATCCTCCCTGAGTTAATACTGATTCTGAGTCCTTTTCCCTGTAAGTTTTGATGAGACTATACCATTATCCTCGAAATAAAAGAATAATAAAAAAGAGAAATACTCTTGACGATTCGTGTGTGCAAGTGCATGGGTATTGTGCACAGGTAAACAATTTCTGTTTCTCTTTCGTGAAAGTATAATAAGCCAATCAAGGCGTGTGGTACGGATGGCATCAAATACATTCCCGAAGACTGAATGCGGCTACCTTAATGGTGCGCAAAAACTGTCGCGTGGTTACGCAAAATCTCAACACTGGTGAATCTTGGAGCTCTCGCCGAGGAACGGGCCAAAAATAATAATAATGTATGGAATTTATATAGCACTGAATCTTGTAAAGCAACAAATCAAAGCGCTCAGATGATTTTTCATGGGTTTTTTTTTTGGTTTTTTTAAATTTATGCGTGTGTATGCGATTTTAAAAATTTTGTCATCTGTTCCCACCGGCACACAATGGCCTACTCTTTCGAACAGCGGAACAGGATTTAACGTGTGCGCAAGATGTTCTGCATGCGTTCGCACACGGGGCCTCGGTTTAAAGTCTCATCCGACATCATAAAGACTGCCTAGCATCCGTTCAAGCCTTCACAAACATGCATTGGGTTATGAAGTTATTGAAGCATCTGCGATAAACAGTACAATCCATAACAACACTGTACAACACAAAACTGAACTAACACCGAACTAATGAACGGTACAATTCGATCCAGCGTCATCCAAGACAATGCTACACAACATAACACACAGCACCACGGACCGCCACCTTCACACTTACGTCTGGCTCAAACCGCCAACGTAACGGGCGATATCATTCCCAGAGCAGGTGGAGAAAAACCAGGGATGACGTCTCCTGACGTCATTGACGATGACTCTGGTGGGAGCCATGATGTAATGATCGTTGCCAAGCAGCTGTTAGAAGTCCCATCATGCACCGCGTTCAGACTGCAACACAAAGCAAAAAGATTGATGGAAGCCGGCACATTTGACTTACCATACGATGCAACCTTTCTGTCCATCTTCCTCCTATTCGTATACCAGTCCGCGGGGATGCTGGGGGCCTGTCAGTATAAACAGCATTCTGGAACATTCTATGCTTGGAGTTCCCTCTTTTCTATCCCACACTTTGTTTCTGCCTTGTTTCTGTTTTTCCTACCATCTCCTTCTTGTCTGTTTTGCTGCCTTCTTGCTCCACTCTCCTGCCCTTTTTCTCTCCAGAAAGACTGAAAAAGAGAATAATTCTCTCCCACTCCGAAGTCGGATGAACTGGGCCCGACTTGTCAGATGCTTAATAACAACGCATTTTCGCTCATATGACAGACACAGTAGTTGCTGTCTGAGCATTCGACGAAGAAGGAGCGTCCGAGTCGTAGACTTTTCAGCAGACACACGTAGAAGAAGCATGGAAATGCGACGCTATAGGAACAGTCATGGCATCTCCTTCCTGCACCATAAGACGAATGAAGAAGCGTGGATTTTCATTAGTCCGACCACAGACCGCTATGAAGACCTTACAACAGTCCAGAGAGAACACTGAAGTGGTATGGTCATGGTCACAAGATGGGACAGCTATGACAGATCATCATATGGCAAGGCACAGTACAGGGAGGTAGACAAGAAGGCAGACAGAAGAAGACACGGGTGGATGATATCTGTAAATGGATTCCACCACAGACTTTTGACTTGAGGCCTAGGTTTTGGCACACGATCGCTACAGATGGAGACATCTGGTGGTTTTTGTCAGTGCAGCGTCTTCGTGGCCACGCTTGGTTAAGGACAGCAACATTGAGAAGAAAGGTGGCAGGATAGTTAAGACGTCTGCCTGCCAACAAGTAAACCGTCGAGGTTCTGGGTTCGATTCCCAGCCTCGCCCTTTCTTCCCAGTTTGACAACAAAATCGAACTGAATGTCAAAGTCCTTCGGATGAGACTATAAACCGAGGATCTCGTGTGCGAACGCATGCAGAACATCTTGCGCACACGTTAAATCCTGTTCCGCTTTTCGAAAGAGTAGGCCATTGTGTGCCAGTGGGAACAGATGACAAAATTTACAAAACCGCATACACACGGAGACTAGATGTAAAAAAAAGCACACGAGTGCTTATTCCATTATCCTCGATATAAAAAAATAAAAAAAATAAATAAAAAATGTCATCTGAGCGCTTTGATTTGTTGCTTTACAAGATTCAGCGCTATATAAATTCCATACATTATTATTATCATTATTATTATTAAGGGACCAGTGTAGTGTTGCGTAGTAGTGTGTTGTGTGGTGTGGTGTGGTGTGGCGTGGTGAGGTGTGGTGTAGTAGGGTGTGTGTGGGTATGTGGTGTAGTGTGGTGTGGCGTGGTGTGGTGTGGTGTAGTGAAGTGTGTGTGGTTTGGCGTGGTGTGGTGGGTAGTGTGGTGGTGTGGCGTGGTGTGGTGTGTGTGGTTGTGGTGTGGTCGGTGTGGTGTGTGAGGTGTGATGTGGGTTGTGTGGTGTGTGTGTGTATGTGTGGTGTGGTGTGTAGTGTGTGTGTGGGTGAGTGTGGTGTGGTGTGGCGTGAGTGGTGGGTGGTGTGGTAGTGGTGGTGTGGGTGGTGTGGTGTGGTGTGGTGTAGTGTGGTGTGGTGTAGGTGACGTGTGTGGTGTGCTGTGGTGGTGGTGAGTGTGGGTGTATGTGTGGTGTGGGTGTGATTGTGTGGTGTGTGTGGTGTGCGTGTGGTGTGGTGTAGTGTTGTGTGTATTTGGTGTCTTGTTGCTTTATTAGTTTGTATTCTTTTTTGAGGACATGGATAACCTCTGTGTTTTACTAGTCGTGTGTTTGGGTTTTGTAATTATGTAGTGTAGTGGTGTAGTGTTGTGTGGTGTGGTGTTGTGCGTGGTGTGGTTGTAGTGTGTGGTTGTTGGACTAAGATTGGTATGCATTGTTTGTAAGATCCACACACACACACACACACAACTACACACACCACACACACCTACACAGCACCACGAGCACCGACACACACACACTACACTGAGATTCACCCGTGTGCCAGTTCATGGGCAGCGGAAAAAACACTCTGGAAGGCTCCTCTGTCTTCAATGACAGACACACTGTCATAGCTCTGTTCTCGACACACTGTTCCTTTGGTCCCCCGTGCTGCACACAGTCGCACAATCACACAGTTACACAATCACACAGTCACACGATCACACAGTTACACAATCACACAGTTACACAATCACACAGTTACACAATCACAGCATTACCAACGCACGCACAGTATACACCACACATCACACAACCACAGATTACACCCATCATCGCACGAATCACACAGTCACTCTAGCTCCTCAATCACACAGTACACAAATCACACAGTTACACACACCACACAGTCGCACAATCACACAGTTACACAATCACACAGTCACACGATCACACAGTACACAATCACACAGTCACATCACACAGTTACACAATCACAGTTACAAATGCACACAGTTACACAATCACACAGCCACAACAGTTACACAATCACACAGTCACACCAATCACATACAACACACAGTTACACAATCACACAGTTACACAATCACACAGCCACACAATCACACAGTTACACAATCCACAGTTACACAACACAGTTACACAATCACACTAATCACACAGTCACACAATCAACGTTACACAATCACACACACAGCACACAGACAATCACACAGTTACACAATCAACAGCACAGCCACACACAAGTACACCAATCATCACAGTTCAACACATCAATAATCACACACCACACAGTTACACATCCACACAGTCACACAATCACACATACACAATCACACAGCCCACAGTTACCAATCACACAGTTCAATCACAATCACACAGCCAACAACACAATCACACAGTCAATCCCACACAGTACACCAATCACACAGTCACAATCACAAGTTCACAATCACAGACACAAAACCCAACATAGTTAACAATCACACAGTTACACAATCACACAGTTACACAAACAAACACAGCCACAACAATCACACAGTTACACAATCACACAGTTTACACAATCACATCGATAACACAGTCACCCAGTCACACAGTTACACAAACACACAGCCACACAATCACCTAATCACACAGTTACACAATCACACAGTTACACAATCACACATTTACACAATCACAGAGTCACTCAGCCACACAATCTCACACAGTCACTCCCAATCACACTCAGTCACAGTTACACAATCACACAGCCACACAGTTAGACAATCACAGTTACACAATCACACAGTAAGCTCTTTATACTGAAAGGGCCCCTGGAATTCCCACAAAGGGAGGGGGGGGGGGAGACATAATAAAACTGTGCAATATGATGTTTTCCCGTTCATGCGTTAGAGCTCTCGAGGTTCGCCAAGAGTAAGATTTTTTGGCGTATGCGACCGTTTTCCTTCCACCATTAAGTCAAGGCAGCCGCATTCTGACTTCGGGAATGCACCTAATAAATGAGAGAATTGGATAGCCTAGTGGTTAGAGCGTCGTGTTCGTGATTTGATGGTGAGGGTGGGGGTTCCAGTATTCCCTGACAGTCTGTTAGAGATTTTTTTTTTACCCTTTCTGGAGTTAACATAAGTACTGACTACCCTAAAAGTTCTTCAGAGGAGACTGCAAACCGTGGTCGTCCCGTGTGCCAATGCATGCAGAACATCTTGTGCACACGCGAAAACCCCAGTCCAACTTTTGCAGAAAAGTTTTCCAGCTGTAAACAGGTGGTGCAGATGACATGAACATGCTTAGCATGCACCCTCAAGTCTGGAGAGGGATGGGCTCCGTCAGGGTCAACTTGCTCCCACCCAACACAAGGCCTGAAAAAACTCCAGTGCGGTGAGCTAGCGACTCTTCAAGGAGTTCAGGGAGAGGTCGAGTGATGGAGTGCGTTGGTCACCGAGTTTCATGAACACAGTTTGCTTACTGTTTTCTCATTAATATTGTGTTTCTCATATTAGCCTGATTATCTTTTTTTTAAATGAAAGAAAGAAAGAGAAGAAAAAACAGAAAAAAGAAAGGCTTTAGCATACCTAGTTTGTGAATTTACGAATTCGCGCACACACACTCACACACACATACATACATATATATATATATATATATATATATATATATATATTATATATATATATATATATGTGTGTGTGTGTGTGTGTGTGTGTGTGTGTGTGTGTGTGTGTGTGTGTGTGTGTGGTGTGTGTTTTATTTATTTATTCTTTTATATCGAGGATAATGGAATAAGCACTCATGTGCTTTTTTACATCCAGTCCCCGTGTGTATGCAGTTTTGTCAGTTTTGTCATCTGTTTCCACCGCACACAATGGCCTACTCTTCCGAAAGCGGAACAGGATTTAACGTGTGCGCAAGTGTTCTGCATGCGTTCGAACACGGGCCTCGGTTTATAGTTCATGCCGACTTTGACATTCATGTGTGTGTGTGTTGTGTGTGTTGTGTGGTGTGTGTGTGTGTGTGTGTGTGTGTATATGTGTGTGTGTGTGTGTGTGTGGTGGTGCGCGTGCGTGTATGTGTGTGTGGAGCAACCATACCTGTTGTGTGCCCTTCGTTGTCAGTGGCAAGATCTCTCCTGAAATTATATATCAACACAATTAATATCTTCTGTCTGCCTGTCTTCCTCTCTCGATTCTTGCCCTGCAATCTCTCTCTCTCTTCTCTCTCTCCTCTCTCTCCTCACACACACACACACCACACCACACACACACCACACACCCACACACACACACACACACACACACACACACACAACACACACACACACTTTTCAAGTGCATACAAACATATTTAACTTACTATGACAAGTAACGCTACAACCTAGTGGTTAAGACCATACGACTTCAATCATGTGGATTCATGAAATTATGATTGAAGCGTCTGGTAATCTAAGGTGGGGATTTTTTAAAACCCAACTTCAAGTGCAGACCTGCTAGTGCCTTAACTGGAATCCTGTGATGGTATCAATGTCTGGTATCGGGCGTTGATTTTATGGCCCTTGAGATGATACGAGTTGCCTGATTCTACACCTTGATAACTCGAAGTTGGACTTGGCTGTAGTGCCCCATGCTGTCATGCTGTATTCCAGCACTGGTCTAATAGTACTGCCAGTGTACAGCCTCTTGAGAGTCGAGGCGTCTGCACCCCAGGTTGTTCCTGCCACGGTGTTTTTTTCATAAGGGCAAACCTTACTTTAGCACTGGCTTCTGTTTTGGTGGTCTGTGGCTTCCATGTCAGTTGTTTGTCAGATGCCACCCCAAGGTAGGTAGTGTTTTCTTCAGCAAGCAAGCACGGTCTGCCCATGTATACACACAGTTGGTCTTCTGTTGTTTTGTTGAGAGATTAAAGATAGTGTAGTTTTCTGGCATTGATTTTCACAAGCCGCTGTTTTGTCCAGGCTTCAAGAATGCCCAGCGCTTGCTGTAGTCTGTAGTTGGAATATGTGAGATATTCCTCTGAGTACCACAAGACAAGGTCACAGGAATATATGGCTCCACGGACTTTTTTGGGGGGGGGTAAATCACTGACAATGTCGTTTGCGTGGACGACTCTAGTATAGATCTAGCTAGGCAGCCAAAGATTTCTGATGACTTTTTCTGTTCCTGTAAAGGATAGTGCAAGTAGCTGTGCTCAGAGCTTGTCATGACTGAAGACAATATCACCGAGACATTTCCACAGATGCGATTTTAATGTATGCCTTAGTGCTTAGCTTAGATCAAGAACTGACAACGCCTTTGGCCTGGGAACTGTACCGGTACATTAAATCTCGAGGGCTATGGCAGAATGATAACAATCTTTTGACATCATACCTACCCAGTGAACAAGATGGCGTGGTCATACTGGGATGAGTTGGTGTGTGACCTCAGCCAGCCTCTCACTTTGGTCAGCGTCTGTTCTGAATCTGCTTGACCATTAAGGGTCATTACCAACCACTGGTTTGTGTCCTGAAAATAATGGCAATTTGGTAGCGTGCGCACACATACGCGCGGACGCGCGCGCCCGCGCACACACACACACTCGCATGCACACACACACGCGCGCGCGCGCGCGCACGCACACACACACACACACACACACTCTGCTAACTGGTTCTTAGCCCAGTTTTAAACAAAAGGTTTTTTTAAATTACTTTACTTCATGCGTTTCTATTCAATTCACCAATCTGTTTCTTCCCCCATTCTTTATTTTCATAAACGTTCGAGATTCTCTGTTTTCCCCATAAATCTTGCCACTCTTCTCTTTCCCATTCCATCTCACATCCCGGCAATCCAAATTTCCCCGATCGTTTAATATCACTTCATTAAAATCGATGAACTAACAGAAGGCTAGTAAGACATTGCATGGGGAAAAAATACCTCAGGGTCGATGTAGAAGCCCACAGGATGGAAATTGAAACGAAACTCGCCTCCCAGTTGGCGGTATAAGTCTGTTACCTGCAACATATAATGAATTAGTGTCGTTCTGTTTCTCTCTTTCTGCTTGTCAGTCTATCTTACACGTCCCTTCACCAATATTCACCGAGTCTGTGTGTGTGTGTGTGTGTGTGTGTGTGTGTGTGTGTGTGTGTGAATGGATTTGAAAGCTTACCACAATAAACCATTATCATTGTCTCTCTCCATCCGTCATACAATGTCTTTTGTGTGCGCTGTTTTCTTTCCATTTTGTCCTTTTTTCTCAAATCATTTGTGTTTTCTACGCACTCATTTTCTTTGTCGTATGTTTGAATGATGTCATTGTGAAGATGTTTTTCGCTATTCTTTCTTTCCAAGTTTTCTTTGCAGATTTCTTTTTTTCCCACGAATTTGTACTGATATTACGGTGAGTGATTTTCTTTCAGATCTTTTTGTTAAATTGCTTTGTTTTGTTTTTTAATTATTACAGTTTTCTTTGACGGGGCTGAATGTGGAAAAAGCCAGTGTGCTTGTTCTTCTCCCTCATAAAAAAAATTCAGTTTCTCTGTGTGTGTTGTGTTGTGGTGTGATGTGTGTGTGTGTGTGTGTGTGTGTGGTGTGTGCGTGTGCGTGCGTGTGTGTGTGTGTGTGCGTGTGCGTGTGTGTGTGTGTGTGTGAGTGACAGACAAGCAGGCAGACGGACAGACAGGCAGGAAGAGCTTACCTCTTTCATCACCAACGTGAAGTATGTCTTGATGTTGGCAAGAGTCTGACGTTTTCTTTCCTCGGCTGAAAGTGTCGTCTGCGTCCTGCCGTACCACCTGCGCGTGCGCAGAAGAGGAATAATAAGCACATTCTACGTAAGGGAGATAAAAACATTTAACCGCTAGAAATACTGTGGGATTATGGTGTAGCAATTCATTTCCAATTAAGATTTTTTTTTTATAATCTGATTAATTTTGTAGTTAATTGTTCACTGACGTAATGTAGATTAGGGTTTCATTTATTAGTATTGGTATGAGAAAAAATATTTTGTAAATGATGAACAACTGTATTATGTTATAAATGAAGCCTCCAGCATTGCAATCATCCTATGTGTATTGTTAGGAGGCACCGTGGTCGAGTGGTTTAGGCGGTCAACTCGTGATCCAGAGGTCGCGGGTTCGATCCCCGCCCGGCTCGGTGTTGTGTCCTTGGGAAAGACACTTTACTCCTATTTTCCTCACTCCACCCAGGTGTACAAGTGGGTACCAGCTCTGCTGGGGAAGTATCTGGCGACAGACTAGCGTCCTGTCACAGGGGTGGTGAAAAACCATCAGTTCGCTTAACGCTACAGAAACCGGGATAAGCTCCGGCTCTATGGGCCTTCTGGCTCGAAAGAACATACTTATGTGTATTGTTATGTAATATAAAACAACACATTTAATTATTCAGTTAGGTTTAGACTGTTTGGCTTCATGAAGTCGTGGGTTCGATTCTCGGCAGGATGGGGGGGTCTAGTGAATAAAAGTTGAAGGGGGGGATCTCCCAGGTCAACTTTAAGTGCAGACCTGCCAGTACCTTACTTTCTTTTGTGTGTACACACACACACACACACACACACACACACACACACACACACACATGCAGAAGGTTAAAAAATGCACGTTAAAGATCCTGTAATTCATGTTCCTTCCATCTCTTCAAATTGGTCAACGAGTTATTTTCATTTCTTCCTATTCGTATTTTTGGGCTACTTTCATTATGTGACAAACTGATATAGGCCCTATTATTCTGTGCCGACTTAGACCTACCGGTTATCATTGAGATATTGGCCACCATAAAGAACATGAAATCTTCCTTCAAACAGACCACACCTTTGAATTCTGTTCTAAAGGGCCCCTCAAAGCTACGGCAGAGAGAACGGCTCTTGAAACTCGGACTACCAATATAATATAAATCAGTCTGGCCACAACGTTTGAAGGGACGAGCTGAACAATGCATGTTAGAGAAATTCTGTTTTGTGTGTGTGTGTGTGTGTGTGAGGAGAGAGAGAGAGAGAGAGAGAGAGAGAGGAGTGTGTGTGTGTGTGTGTGTGTGTGTGTGTGTGTGTGTGTTCTTGTTGACGTTGTTGTTTTTCATTTTTACATCTGGTCACCTTGAAGTGATACTAGACGATGGGAAGGGGAGTTGGGGTAGGGAGGAAGAGAGTTAAGTTGATGCATGTGTTTAATAAAATACTAACAATCTACGACTGATTCACTTATACAGTACACAGAAAAGGACTATGCTATGATAAAAACAATATAAAAACATTTTTTAAAACGCTGAAGTAAATTATGACATAACTCTAACAGGTATTCTGTACGATTGTTTAATAACACTTTTGTAATACCAAATGCCAACTTTGATTTGTTTTTTAAAGATCTTACCCAAAGAATTCGGAGAAAAGGAGGATAAGAAAAGTTTTACATATTACACTCAAAAATTACGTGGATGCTAGTAATACACACTCATCATACCAACATTAATTTTTTTTTAATACTGAATGCCGTGTTATCCTTAAAAATGCGGATACCTTAATGGTCAGCAAAAACCCGGTCAAATGCGCAACAAATCTCACCATTGGTGAACCTCGGAGCTCTAGCTGAGGAGAAAAAAAAATCTAAAAAGTAAAACACTAACTCTTCTCGCCTTATAACATGTCTATGGGTCTCAGAGTGATCAATATCCCTTGAAAGGGGGACATTGATCGAGGACCTGTGTGAAAATTGCTCTTTTGGTCGATAAGTATGTTTGGCCCTGCTCCACGATACCTCTTCAAGTAAATGCCGAGTCTGTGTGTGTGTGTGTGTGTGTGTGTGTGTGTGTTTTGCGTGCGTGTTGTGTGGAAGGAGAGTGGATGAGGGTGGGGGTTTGGTTAACTATTTGCTGTGAGCGTCTGTTAAAAGAGAGAGAGAGAGAGAGAATACATGAAGAGTGCCCTAACCCTAATTCCGACTGGAAACCCAGAGAAACAACCCTGTTGAATCACAGAAAGACAGATACAGACAGACAGAACAACACACACACAACAGCAAAACAACAAGCACAGCACGACACCATACAAACAAACTACAGACAAACACACAGAGAGAAACGACAGGAAGAATAGCCAAACAGGAAATACAGACAACAACAGAACACACAAACAGAGTAAGACGTAATGAAATTAGCCAGAAAAGAAGAAACAGACAGACAGATTGATAGATGGACACACTCTCAAACGCACAGACATGCAGTACGAAAATCAAACATTCAAAATCTGAGGATACTTACGACTGAAAGCTGGCACCATCCACCAGTATCATAATATCCAGAGAGTAACTGGTCTCACGTGCGGATCTGTGCAGAGTTCTCTCCTCTTCTTCCCCTCCTGCAAACAACATAGACCGTTTCTTTACCGTTTTCTCGAAGGCTCAGACAGCAACTATTGGTGTCTGTCATATGAGCGAAAATGCTTTACGCTGCCGTTAAGCGCCTGACAAGTCAGGCCCAGCACATCCGACTTAGGAGTGGGAGGGAATGGTTATCTTTTAAAATCTTTCTGGGGGAAAAAAGGGGAGGGGGGGGGGGGGGGGGGCAAGAGAATGGACCAAGAAGGCAGAAAACAGACAAGAAGGAGGTGTCAGGAAGAAACGGAACAAGGCAGACACAAAGAGAGGGAGAGAAAAAAAAGGGAATTCTTAGCACAGAATTTCCAGAAGGTGGGATGCTATTTATACTGACAGGCCCTCGGCTTCCCTATGGGGAGGATCGGGGAGGGGGGATGTTCTTCTGAACGATCCTAAGAAATGACGGATGTTTAATCGGCGCATCTGATAAATGAAGACAGGATTTTTACTATCTTCCTGGTCAACTTAACTGCCAGTGCCTTAATTCCCTTCGTTTATACACGCATGCAGAAGATCAAAAGCATGTACGCACGCTGGTGTCCTGTTCAGCCCCGAATTCGGAATGCGGCTATCTTAATGATGGGCGAGAACGGTCGCAAAATCTCACCATTGGTGAACTTTGGAACTCTATGGGAGTAGCGAAAAAAAAAAGCATAAGGAAAGATCTCTCTCTCTCTCTCTCTCTTCTCTCTCCTCTCTCTCTCTCTCTCCTCTCTCTCTCTCTCTCCTCTCTCTCTCTCTCTCTCTCTCTTCTTTCTCTTTCTCTTTCTCTTCTCTCTTGTGTGTGTGGGAGGGGCTCGGGTGTATGTGTGCGTTTTTGTGTGTCTTTGTTTCTCTTTGTGTGTGTGTGTGTGTGTGTGTGTGTGTGTGTGTGTGTGTGTGTGTGTGTGTGTGTGTGTGTGTGTGTGTGTGTGTGTGTGTGTGTGTGTGTTGTGTGTGTGTGGACCACCCACAGCTACTCTACAGCCAACCCCCATCCCCAATGTTACTGAAAAGCATTATCCCCCCTTCCCCTCTGCTACCAGTGCTACGCTACATCCTATCCCCCAGTGCTATACGTCGGCCTATCCTCCTATACTACACTACAGCCTATCCTCCTATACTACACTACAGCCTATCCTATACTACACTACAGCCTATCCTCCTATACTACACTACAGCCTATCCTCCTATACTACACTACAGCCTATCCCATACTACACTACAGCCTATCCCCCTATACTACACTACAGCCTATCCTGTACTACACTACAGCCTATCCTCCTACACTACACTACAGCCTATCCGATACTACACTACAGCCTATCTTATACTACACTACAGCCTATCCTATACTACACTACAGCCTATCCTTCTATACTACTGTACAGCCTGTCCTCCCATACTACACTACAGCCTATCCTCTTATACTACACTACAGCCTTTTCTCCTATACTACACTACAGCCTATCCTTCTATACTACACTACAGCCTATATACTAATACTACACTACAGCCTATCCTCCTATACTACACTACAGCCTATCCTCCTATACTACACTACAGTCCTATCCTCCCTATACTTACACTACAGCCTATCCTCCTATACTACACTACAGCCTAATCCTCTAACTACACTACAGTCTATCTTCCTATACTACACTACAGCCTATCCTCCTATACTACACTACAGCCTATCCTCCTTTACTACACTACAGCCTATCCTCCTATACTACACTACAGCCTATCCTTATACTACACTACAGCCTATCCTCCTTATACTCCACTACAGCCTATCCTCCTTATACTACACTACATGCCTATCCTCCTTTACTACACTACAGCCTATCCTCCTTTACTACACTACAGCCTATCCTCCTATACTACACTACAGTCTATCATATACTAACTACAGCCTATCCCCCTATACTACACTACAGCCTATCCTCCTATGCTACACTACAGCCTATCCCCAGTGCTCCACTACAACCTATCCCCCAGTACTACGCTACAGCCTATCCCCCATTGCTAGGCTACAGCCTATCCCCCAATGCTACGCTACAACCTGTCCTCATAATTTAATGTGTACAGGATGTATGCTGGGTATGTACGTGCTTCCGTAATACCGAACGCTGACATATATTAATTATATGATCTTTAAGGGGCATATTTTGCGCGTTGAGAAAAAAATCTCCGATTATCCACTTAGCCTTATAGACTTCTGAAAATAATAATAATAATAATAATAATAATAATAAGAAGAAGAAGAAGAAGAAGAAGAAGAAGAAGAAGAAGAAGAAGAATGTATGGAATTTATAATATAGCCTGAATCTTGTAAAGCAACAAATCAAAGCGCTCAGTTGTTGTTTTTTATATCGAGGATAATGGAATAAGCACCCATGTGCTTTTTTACATCCAGTCCCCGTGTGTATGCGATTTTGTCAATTTTGTCATCTGTTCCCACCGGCACACAATGGCCTACTCTTTCGAAAAGCGGAACAGGATTTAACGTGTGCGCAAGATGTTCTGCATGCGTTCGCACACGGGGCCTCGGTTTATAGTCTTATCCGAAGGACTTTGACATTCAGTTCGATTTTTTTGGTCAAACTGGGAAGAAAGGGCGAGGCTGGGAATCGAACCCAGAACCTCACGGTTTACTTGTTGGCAGGCAAATGTCTTAACCATCCTGCCACCTTCCTTCTTAAAGTCCAACAGATGAGAGCTCCACTTTGCCCCTTTGTCTTATGAACTTCTTCTTCCTCTTTTTTTTCTCTCTGTTCTTTTCTTCTTTCCTCCCTTATGAACTTTTGATGTGCTTCTCCTGTCTGGCTAAACCTGAATTCCCTGAATGTCAGATTTATTGATCCCCCTTGTTTATAGGCTAGTCAGCTATGAAGGACATAGTATCAAGACAGAGAGTGTATTGCTCCTGTCCTATTCAGCCAGAGCTACCTGTAGAACAAGTTGCCCTGACATATAGCAGGCCAAACACACTATGAATCTATGAAAGGGAAAATGAAAAGTCGAAGGCTGCTTTGTAGTGTCTTTTTATCTTTTTTTTAAAAATTTGGCTTTGACATGATTGATGGTCTGAAGGAACAAGTGAACCATGGCAGGTTAATGAGTAGTGGGAACGTTGGGATTTTTTTGTTTTCTTTGTTGTGGGTTTGTTTGGTTGTTGTTGTTGTTGTTTTTTGGGGGGGTCTTCTTTTTTTTTTTTCGTTCCTCGGCTAGAGCTCTAAGGTTCACCAATGGTGAGATTTTTTTGTTTGTTTGTATGTGACCCTCTCCCTCCCCTCCCCAATCCATTTTTTCCTTTCTTTCTTTATTATGAGGATAATGGAATAAGCACTCATGTTTTTTTTTTTTACATCCAGTCCCCGTGTGTTTGCAGAGTTGTAAATATTGTCATCCGTTCCCACCGGCACACATTCGCCTACTCTTTCCAAAAACGGAACGGGTTTTCACGTGTGCGCAAGATATTCTGCGTGCGTTCACACAATCATGGGACCTCGGTTTATAGTCTCATGGAAGGACTTTTGGGGAGAGTGGAGTCGGTACTGATGTTGACTCCAGAGGAAAGAAAATCCTCTTGAACGAGATTCGAACCCGGGTCAGCAGATCACGAGCGCATCACGCTAACCACCAGGCTATCCCGTCCCCACTCTTCCCACCACCACCATATAGGTAGCCACATTCCGACTTCGGGAAAGGTGTCTAAACACGACCTCAATGTGCATGCATTTTTTTTTTCTCTTCAGTTTTGTCATCCGTTCCTACCGGCTCGAAATGGCCTACTCTTCCAAAAGGCGGAACGGGTTTTTAACGTGTGTGTGCAAGACGTTCTGTACGCATTCACACACCGGGGCCTCGGTTTATACAAATAGTCTTATCCAAAGAACTTTGACATTCAGTTCGATTATTTTCGTTTAAATGAGAAGAAAGAGGCAAAGGTTGGGAATCGAACCTAGGACCTCGCAGGGTTTTCTTGTCAGGCATGTGAAGGTTTTACCCATCCTGCCACCTTCCTTCTTGGAGGGTGGGAAGGTTGTTTCTCTTTGTTACGGGATAGTGAGTTAGTGGTTTAAACCCCAACAATACATTGCGCCAGGTTACGGATAGAACGGCAAGTGCCTGTGCAAGGAACCAGCTTAGGTGCAACAAGCCCCTGGCCTTAAGTTAAGTTAAAAGCCTAAATACACTGTTTTGTTAAACACCCTTCG
>CM054158.1:46899994-46922778 GCA_028751875.1 Rapana venosa | reverse complement strand
TTAACGTGACTTAAATGGCAATAAAAATTCTGAATTAAAATTCTTCTCCTCCCTCCCTCTCTCCTTTCCCCCCCCTTCTTCTTCTCTCTCAACCAAAACCCACCACACACACACAACACACACACACAAAACACAAAACCACACACCCCAACACACAAACACACACATTTCACACACCAGTGAAGTTTTGTTTGTGGTGGTGGTTTTTGTTTCTTTCTTGTTTGCTTTTAACAGAAAGCTGTGTCGGCATCTTTTCCCTGTATACTACTACTGGCGTCAGTCTTCAGATCACATCACATCACATACATAATTATTATTATACAAGCATGGTATCTTTGATTGATTTGTTTAGATTGATCTTTGGTTGATTTGTCTCTGCAAGATATAGCGCTACATAAATTCCATTTATTACTATTATTATTATGGTAGACTGACAGAACAAAAGAAGGGGGAGGAGGGAAAGGGGAGGGGGAAAAAGGGGGGGGGGGAAAAGGGAGGGGAAGGGAAAGGGTGCCCTCAAACACTCAATGTGGTGGTGTGCAAGTGAGATAAACTTCCCCTGTGTAGGCCTACTGTACAAACACAAGCCTCTCCCCTCTCCTATCTGTTCTGCTTCTCTCTCCCCTCTCTCTTTTTCTCCCTCCCTCTCCCCTCTCTCTCTCCCTCCTCTCTCTCCCCTCATCTTTTTCTCCCTCTCTCTCTATCTTCCCCCTCCTTTCCCCCGTTTTCCCCTCCTTTCCCCCTCTCTCTCCCCCTTCTGTCTCTCTCTCCCCCCTCTCCTCTCCCTCCCTCTCTCTTTCCCTCCTTCCCGTTTCTCTTTCCCCTCTTCCCCTCCTTTTTCTCCCTCTCTCTATATCTCTCCCCCCCCTCTTTCCCCCCTCTCTCTCCACCTCTCTTTTCTTTCCCTCTCTCTCTCTCGCCCCCTCCCCTCTCTCCCCCTCTCTCTTTCCCTCCTTCCCTGTTTCCCTCCCTCTCCTTTCCCCCCTGTCTCTCTCTCCCCCTCTCTCTCCCACTCTCTTTCCCTCTCCCCTCCTCTCTCTCCCTCCCTCTCCCCTACCCCCCTCTCCCTCTCCTACCCCCCTCTCTCTCTTCCCTCTCTCCCCTCCCCCCCTCTCTCTCCCTCCTCTCCTACCCCCTTCCCCCCCCCCCCCCTTCTCTCTCTCACTCTGTAAAAGGTATCATCTCCTCATGAGGACGCCCTCGAGTCTTTGACTGTCAATGATAGCTAGCAAACGGTTTTCTCAAGAGTAAGCAGCAATGTTTATGATATCCTCGCTCGCTCGTTCGCTCGGTTTGGTGTGTGTGGGTGTGTGTGTGTGTGTGTGTGTGTTTGTGTGTGTGTGTGTGTTTTTTGGGGTGTGTGTGGTGTGTGTGTGTGTGTTTTGTAAGTGCGTTTTGTTGTTGTTGTTTCGGGGAGGGGGGGGGGGTGTTGGGGGGGGGGATGTTGTTAGCTTTTAAGGATACTTTTATTTTGGTTTTGGTAGGGGGTTTTTTCACGGTTCTTGGCTTCGAAGAAGAAGGGAAAAACCTGGGTGGTTTGGGTTTTTGGGGTGGTTTTTTTGTGTTGGGTATATTTTGGCTTTTATTGGTGGGGGGGGGGGGGGGGGGGGTTGTTGTGGTTTTTTATATAGTTTTTAAGGACTGGTTCTTTAGTTTTGGGTGTGTTTTTTCACAGTTTTTTGGCTTTGAAGAGTTGTTTTTTTGTTTTTTTTTGGGGGTGTCATTGTCACAGATATTTTTAGCCCCTATTGAAGAGGGGGGGGGGGGGGGTGAGATGGGGTGGGAGGTGGGGGTGGTGTTGAGCATACATGACACTGACAAAAGCATAACAATACACAACAAAAGACCATCACAGCATCAACCATTAACTACACAATCATAATACTTCGTATTTTGAATGCCTTACATGTATGTACAAATAAAGAGCAAGATTAATTAAAATGACACAGTTTTCCTGGGTGCAAGCCATGACAAATTAAAATGACAGTTTAAGCTGTAATATTTTTTGGAAGAGAGAGAGAGGCAGGCAGACAGAGACACAGAGAGAGACAGACAGAACACAACTGGCAGACAGACAAGAGAGACAGACAGACAGAGACAGACACAGAGACAGAGAAGAGAGAAGAGAGACAGGCAGACAGATAAACACACACTGGCAGACAGACAAGAGAGACAGACAGAGACAGACACACAGAGAGACAGAGATGAGAGACAGACAGACAGATAGACACACACACTGGCAGACAGACAAGAGAGACAGACAGACAAGACAGACACAGAGACAGAGAAAGAGAAGATAGACAGGCAGACAGATAAACACACTGGCAGACAGACAAGAGAGACAGACAGAGACAACACACAGAGAGACAGAGATGAGAGACAGACAGACAGATAGACACACACACTGGCAGACAGACAAGAGAGACAGACAGACAGAGACAGAAAACAGAGAAGAGAGAAGAGAGACAGGCAGACAGATAAACACACACTGGCAGACAGACAAGAGAGACAGAGACAGACACACAGAGAGACAGAGATGAGAGACAGACAGACAGATAGACACACACCCCTGGCAGACAGACAAGAGAGACAGACAGAGACAGACACAGAGAGAAGACAGACAGACACACACACACACAGGCAGACACAAACAGACCACACACACTGGCAGAGACAGACACAGAGACAAACACAGACACCACACTGGCAGAGACAGACACAGACAGACAAGCAGACAAACACAGTCAAACACACAGAACACCACCATTCAGCAAACCAAGAAGACAGTCGGCATCATTCTTCCCCAAGACAACATCACACTGACTGTGACAGACAAGCTACACCCACAGTTAACCCAGATTGTATCACCCAAATACCTGTCGCTCAGGAAAAAGCTCCCCCAACCCCCAACCCCCCCACCACCACACTCCCCCCCCCCCCTTTAGAGTGTATGAACACTCCCATATGTGCCACGACTACTCCTGTTACTACTACAGGCTAGTAGTCACAACACCAAATTATTCGGATAATTTCTGAAATCTCCTACTAGTTGTCTGCATCATTCTTCCACAAGAACAACATCCCCTCATACCTGTTCCTACTTTTCAAAAGCATCCTTCATCTCCGTCGTCACCGCCTAAGTGTGTGTAAGTGTGTGTAATGTGTGTGTGTGTGTGTGTGTGTGTGTGTATGTGTGTGTAGTGTGTGTGTGTTTACTGTGTGTGTATTGTTGTGTGTGTGTTTTTGAGTGTGTGTGTATGTATGTATGTGTACATAAATTTGAAAAATATCTTACGTTATTTGAGGAAAGCTGCAGGCATGTAAATGATTTGAGTGCAAGTGCTTCGATTTGTTTGCTTTACAAGATTCAGCGCTATATAAATTCCATTTATTGTTCTTATTCTTATTATTGTCTGGAAGAAAACAAACAAAAAACACCAAAAACAAAACAAAACAACCCCCACCCCCCCAAAAAAAAAAAATCAACACACAAAAAAAGCCCGTGTGAAAGTAAACAAGAAGAAGACTAATACACTACAGTTCCCGCTACCCCTGCCCCCCACCCCACTCAAACTCTCTGAGTCTATCTGCTTATCTGTTTCTCCGTGTATGCATGCCTATGTCACGACCTGTTTGTCTGCCTTACTCTGATCTTTTCTCTCTGTCTCTCACTCTGTGTGTGTGTGTGTGTGTGTGTGTGTGTGTGTGTGTGTGTGTGTGTGTGTGTGTGTGGTGGTGTGTGTCCTGTCTGTCTGTCTGTCTGTCTGTCTGTCTGTCTGTCTGTCTGTCTCTCTCTCTCTCTCTCTCTCTCTCTCTCTCTCTCTCTCTCTCTCTCTCTCTCTCTTATGTTACACTTTTTTTTTTTCGTTTCTTGGCTAGAGCTCCGGGTTTTTCCATAGTGAAATTTTTGCGTATGCGACCTTTTGTGTTTTGTTTTGTTTGTTTTGTTTTGTGAGTGTGTTTTGTTGTTGTTTCGGGGTTTTCTTTTTTTTTTTTTTTTGGGGGGGGGTGGGGGGGGGGGGGGGGGGGGGGGAGTTAGTCCCCTACCATTTTAGAAAGCCGCATTCGACATCAAAGATGTACGTTACATAATAACTTTTTTCTTTTTGTTGTTTCTTTTTTGTTTTGTTTTCGGGTTGGTGACGAGGTTTTGTAGTGTGTTGGTTGGGTTGTTTTTTTTTGGGGGGGGATTGTTTGTTAAGTATTGTTTCGTTAATTCACTAAATACTAAGGATCTTGGCAACCTCCTTCATGAATGACCAATGAAAGCCTTTGTTGGGATGGGGGGGGGGGGGGGGGGGGGGGGGAGAAATAAATCGTTCGGTTTGAGTTCTCTGTCTCTATCTCTTTGTTTGTTATGATGAGCTGATTATCAATGGATGGATCCTTTTCTTTTCGCCAAACTTAACTGCACTGATTACGTATTTCACTTTAAGATTGTGATGCCTCCATTGTCAAAAAGGCCAGGCCTAGTTAGGCAATGACAATAAATTGGTTGTAAAGCTCCCTCCCTCCCACTCTCTCCTCTCTCTCTCTCGTTGGGGGGGGGGGGGGGGGAGGGGAGGAGGGAGGGGTAGAGGCGAGACAGAAAAATCTTCCACCTAGGCAAAGCAAGGACACCACACATGTTTCAATCCACCATGTATGTAAGTAAGTGACAGTTTATGTTCACGTGACCGAAACTTACACTTAGACCTCTCAGACACCTCCTGATCTGAATGTGTGTAAGGATGAGAATGAGTATTTTTTTGATTTTTTTTCTTTAGGATGGAAAAGAAACCAAAACTAAACTATAGACGATCCGCAGAAGTGTTAGATGTCACTATAAGATTGCGTGTATTATCATATAACCACGAAACATTCTTTTTATCAATTGAATTACTATAATCTATTCAAAAATATTTATATGCAACTTCGCTCGTTGCAATGTGAAGTCATCCGTCACCATGTTCTTGCATGCGTGTGGATATTTATTTTATTATTTTATGTTTACCACTTTAAAGTACACGAGATTTCTTCCCTGCGTGAATCGCGGTCCTGCATCTCCCTGTAGGATTGCAGTCGCGCTCGCCACTAAGGAAGCAGCGCCGACCTTTTTTGTTTATTGTTTGCCTTGCAACTGTATTTGATTTCCTCTCAGAGTGCTTTCCTTACAGAATTTTTGCCAAGGGAGAATCTCTTGTTGCGTGGGTTTCTTTTACGTGGCCCTGAACTAATTATAATTGGTCACCCACACGAGACTCGTTTAATCGCCTTAGTCATCTCATCCTGAATTAGATCTAGCACAGTGCACTACCACTCTTTTCAGGTACTAAATGAGATAGGTCTGGTAAAGTTTTCGTGCCCAAATTCGTGGAATTCGAACCACCGCACGCTTCGCGATCCCGACTTTTCTGCCCTTTCAATAGACTATGCCGCAAAATGTTACTCTTATTGACACGGATCCATGTTACTTGTAATACTGACAGCGCTATGACAAGTTTACATTGTTGCTCCTTGTTAAACTGGGTGCTGGTATTTTTTTGATATTTGAATATTAATCTCTCGTTTTAACAATTGCAGGCGAAAGTAAATACATCGAACACGTTGTTCCTTCTCTCTCTCTCTCCTCTCTCTTCTTCTTCTATCTCTGTCTCTCACTCTAACACACAACACACACTAACACCACAGACACCATCACACCGCACACACACATATACACACACGTGTCTAACCAGTTGTTGTCGGCGATCTGTTAAGGATTTTTTTTTCCCCACTTTGGAGAGTTATGGAACTTTTTATAAATCAGAATTTTTTACACTTGGAGATATTGGCGCTTCTTTTCAATAAAAAAAATTTTTCCACTTTGGAGAGTTACAGTGCTTTTTTCAAGTCAATAATGTTTCCAACATCTGGAGTTATGGCGCTTTTCTCTCAAATCAAAAATTTCCCAGCTTGGAGTTATAGTGCTTTTTCATATAACATTTATTTCCACACTTGGTAGTTATGGCCGCTTTTTTTTTTATAATAAAAATTTCCCACTGGCTATGTTATTAGTGTTTTTCAAATCAAAATGTTTCCACTTGGATGTTATGGCGCCCTTATTTTCAAATCAAAATGTTCTTCCTTCTTGATGGTTATGGTGACTTTTTTAATAATCAAAAATATTTTTCCTTATTTTATTGTTTTTTTTTTTTTTGGGGGGCTAGGTATGGGGGGATGAGGCGGCGGAAGATTGGAGGAGGAGTGTATGCAGATTTTTGTTAATAGAGTCCTAACTTTTAAGTCGATTATCATAGAACTTCTCTTCTCTCATCTTACCTAGGAGAGAGCAGAGAGAGAAGAGTGTGACATAGAGGAGATGAGGAGGATCGGTAGATCTGAGAGAGATAGAGAGGACTGTGAAGAGGAGACGAGAGAGAGTGAGGGAGACGAAGAGAGTAAGTGTGAGATGAAGGAGATGTGAGACTTTGTAGTGTGAGTCTCGCCTTTTCAAGAGATGCATGTTCCAGGTTGGGTGCGTATCGAGAGAAGAGGTGAGAGAAGAGGTAGTAGAGGGGCAGGAGAGTGACGGAGAGAGATGAGAGGATGAGGGATGACGAATTCGCAGATGTACGAGTAAAGAGATGGAGAGAGGACGGTAATTTGAGAGAGATGAAATTTATGCCGATACGAGAGCAAAGTTTTTAGACGGAGATGATTTGAGAGTGCTGATGAGATGTGGAGTACGTGAAGGGTAAACATAGATTTGAGCCCATCACCACGATTATTCCGTTTTACATGAATATTGTCATCTGCATCTCATAAATCAACTGGAACTGGCCTGCCTTGCTCGTCCTAAGATGTCGTGTGTATTCATGAAACCAAGCATCATTGCCCTTGTCTCAACTGGAGAAGAAAGATGGTTACAATGGCTTTTTCTTACGGTTAAAACAACACGGCTGCGCCGCGCACACACACCTCACGCGTACACACACTCACATAACAGTTCACGAACACACACAATACACACACAACACACACACACACACAACTGCTGATCGCCAGCGCGCGCGCGCAGCCGCGCGCTCGCTGCACCTGGGTTCGATTCTCGTATCAAGAGGGTATTTATTCCTCTGTGCGTTATATCAGTGACCGACCTGCCTCCACAAAATTAAGTCCTATCGGATGAAGGACTATAAGACCGATAGTGTACCATGTGCGACCAACGCAACGCAGAACATCTTGCGCACACGTTTAAAACCCCTATTCCGGCTTTTCGGTGAAGAGTAGGCCAGTTGTGTGGCCAGTGGGGAAACGGATGACAAATGACAAAAACTGCGCTTTCTACAACACGGGGACTTGATTGTAAATAATTTTGAAATAAGACGGCGGGAAGGGTGGGGCAGGGCTCGTGTGGGTGTGTACATGAATATTAAGTGCTCGTATGTTCCAATTATCCTGAAATAAAGATAAAGAAAAAGAAAAGAGTGAATGAGGTGAAACAGCGGAAATGAAGCGTTTACGCTGTTCCTTCCACTTGACTACATGATAAGAGCAAGAAGAAGTGGAATGCTTGTCGTCTTGTGGCCAGAGCAAGTGTCATTCATTGAATTGTATACTGGATATGCTCAGTGGTCAGAGCACTCGCTTTTTCCCCCAGTAAGGTTTAAAGCTGCTATGTGATCGTGGTTACCACTTGGATTAGGCTCATGTGGACCGTTGCGACGCTCCGGAGGACTTCAGCCTACAGTTCCCACAGTTCATCCCGCTGTCAATGGGTACCTGTCCATACTTTAGGGTCAGGAAGGTATATAGCAGGCGAGCCTGGCGGAGGAGGAGCATGCGCGTCTGCACTCTAGTACTCAGATATGCTTGAAGCCCTAGAGAAGTTGAGGTCTCTGACACTACTCTCCACAAGGACCACTATAGGTTATGCGAGACACTTTAACCTTAAATTATTTGATATTAACTAGAAAGATCATGTTGGTAGTGCAAGGATAGGAAGAAATGGAGCGCATGAGAAGGAAGGAGGAAGAAGTATTACTATAAAGGAGAAATTGTGCACTGTATGCATACTTATGTCACACTGTAAATAAAGACATGAGGAAATTGAAGGAATAAATTGCAGGAGGAAGAGGAGAAAGAAGGAAGAAGATAGTAAGGAAGGAAGGAAGGAAGAAATGGAAAGGAGGAGGAGTGGAGGAGGGCATGGATGGAAGCTAGGAAGTAAGGAAAAAAAGGAAGGAAAGGAAGGAAAGAAGAAGTGAAGGAAAGAGAAGGAAGGAGAAAAAAGGAGGAAATGGAAGCGCAAGGAAGAAAGATAAGAAGAAGAGGAAGAAAGCTATACAACAAATGACGAAAATTTTACATGATTTATACATGTAATGTACAAATTGTGTAAAAAGAAAGCAAGAGAGAATAGGACACTGAAGGTGGTTGCTACTGGAAGGAAGGAAGAAGAAGAAAGTCTAAAAGATAAGGACAAGCTGAAGCCAAGGAAAGAGAAGCAAGTAAAGAAAGAAGAGATAGAAGGAGAAATGAAAGAATAGGCAGAAAGAAAGGATGTGACACCAACAACAGGATGACTGTTTGTACATGACCTGTATACATGCATGTCACACTTCAAACAACAACATACACACAACCTCAATAGAACCCAGAGAGGTACAGGAATCAAAGCTTGCAGGTGGGGGCTTCGATGGAAACCCACCACGACTCACATAGCCATCAGCATTTCTCAATTCAGATATACATGGCGCCCACTAAGCCTCTAGTGACTCATCAAAAAACGCCTTCCGTACACTACAGCTTGGAACTGTCTTGATTCCCAGTGATAACCACAGCAACCTCACTCATGTCTTCAGTCACAGTCTGCCCCCCACCAACAACAACAAACAATGCCCCCTAAGCCATTACCCCAATCCCACCCCCCACCCTCTCATCATGCCATTCGACCCCCACAACACACCACTTTCACACCTCTATTCATGTTATTTTAGGCTCGTTAAAGTACCATAGCCTCCTAAGCTGTTTCTTCTGCTCTCACTTTGTCAAATTATCTAGTGTATAGCTTAATCCTGATCGGAGGAGAATTGTTTTAAAATCCATTTACAAACACGAAACTTAGGGATTAAAAAAAAAATAAAGTGCTGGGTGTTCTTGGCTGGGGGTTGGATCTGAGACTACGTGTAGGTGGGGTGGGAGGGAGGAGTGGGATAGGGTGGGAATTCGCTTGTAAAGGGGCGCTATGCTCTTATGAATACGACTACATACATTTTTAATTTGGGGTGGGGGGGGTTTGGCCGGGGGCGCGGCACATTAAGGAAGGGAAAGAAAAAGTTATTCCAAAACTATAACAAAATACCAAATAAATCCTTCACAGAAAAACTAGTTTTAGGCACCCTCCCCCCCTTTAACCTATTTACAAGTTAACTTATGACTTCTTGTTGGATAGTTTCTGCATTCTTTTTTAGGGATAATTCTATGTCTGTCTTTTGGGGATACTTCTGTCTTCTTTTAGGATACTTTCGAATATTTCTTCTTTTAGGTATAATTTCTTGTCTCTTCTTTCGGATACTTTCTGTCATTCTTTTCAGGGATACTTTTCTGTTCGTTATTTTTAGGTTTACTTCTATGTCTTCTTTCTGGACACTTTCTGATCCTTTATTCTTAGCGATACTTTCTGTCCTCTTTTTGGGTATACCTTCTTGTCTTCCTCTTTTAGGATACTTTATGTTGCCCTTACTGTGAATTACTTCTTGCCTTCCATTTTGGGATTATTACTTTCTGTCTTCCTTACTGTGATACTTTGTCTTTTTTGGGTATACCTTTCTATTCTGTCTCATTATGGTATACTTCTTCCCTGCTTACTGGGAATTACGTGCTGTTGCCTTTACACTGCCGAAGGTACTTTCTGCCGTTAATGCTGATACTTTGTCTTCTTCTTATGATGCATCTACTTTCAGTTTTATTTTTGATATATTATCTGTTACTTTATTTTTCGCCCATACTCTATACCTAGTCTTACTTTTTAAGATACTTTCTGTTATCATTCTTTGCCCCATACATTTCTGCTGTCTTTTACTGGTTTATACTTTCCGCTTTCTTCTTCGGATACTTTCTGTCTGATTCTCTGGAGCTACTTTCCTGACTTAGCTTCCTGGGATACTTTCATGTCTGCTTATTGGAATTTTACTACCTGCTTACCTGGATACTTTCTGCATAGTTTATTGAAATTTTAGAATTTCTATTTCTAATAGTCACTTATCTAGTTATTATGATTTTTTTTCTTTTCACATCGGTCCTATAGACTTAAAGTATATCTGTGAATGTTTAATTCATATGTTCTTATGCTAAATGTAACGGAACTAAATAAACGCTGATTGGAACAACTTGTAGGAGTATTAGACCGAAAAATGCGTAGCGTCCTCTCTGTGTGTGTGTGTGTGTATAGTGTGTTGGTAGTGCTTGTGTGTGTATAGTTGTTGTTGCTGTGTTGTGTTCAAATTTAATAAATAAGTAATTTTCCGAAGTGCTGCTGAGTACATAGCAGTGTAAGTAATGCAGAAGATAATATATTATATAGGATTGAGAGAGAGGTTGTGCTTGTGTGTGTCGTTGTGTGGTGTGTTGTATGTGTTGTGTGTGTTGTATTGTCGTTGGTATAGTAGTTGTAGTTGGGTATTATGTGTGCTGTGTTATTATGTGATGTGTGTAGTGAGTTGTCGTTGTGTTGTGTTGTGTGTGTTGTTGTTAGTTAAAGTGTGTATGGTGTTTTTTTTGTGTGTTGCAGTGCAATGGATATTGCAAGATAGTAGTTGATTTATTGTTTTATTTCGAGGATTAATGAATAGCACTCATGTCTCTTTTTTTTTTTTTACTATGTCCAATCTCGTGTGCTTATGCAGTCTTTAGAAAATTTTGTCCTTCTCAGTTCTACTAGCTTATAGTAGTTTGCACTGTATGAAAGGTAATGAGTAGAGCGTTGTGCTGTATGTATGTGTGTATGTTAAATAACAGAAGTGAATGTGTGTGTAGTGTGTATGGCGCGCATGCTGTGTGCATGTGTGGTGGGAATCGCGGCGGGTTGGTGGTGGAGCGTGGTGTCTAATTCATCATGTCAGTCGATGGTACTTGGCTTCAACAACTCTCTCCAACCAGTGACTGCCTGCAAGTTCTCAGGGGAAATAGGAAGAGTTGGGTGCGCGATAATAGGGGTGTATGACTAATCCTTAATGCTCTAATGCAAAAGGGCACAATGCTTTTTCAGGCAAAGAGAAGAAGCTGAAGTAGAGAGCTATTAGAAGAGGATGTGGGTGATGGGATGTGTTATTATAGTGAGACCCCCCCCACCCCCCTGTGAAATCAGCAAGCGGAGGGTCAGGCAGTAAGACGGAAAGGGTATGAAGTCGGGCAGAGGGCATAGGAAGAGGCAGAGAAGTGGAATGGGGATGGTGCAGAATAAGGGGGGGGGGGGTAATAAAGGAGATGGTGGGGGAGGAGGAGGGTTGCTAAATCTAACGATATATTTGTATGCCTTGGACTTAAAAAGTGTTGTTATTGTTCCGTCTCAGTGGACTAGTGGTTTTGGCACGAGTGGTAAGGGTGTGGCGGCGGTGGGGAGGGGGATGGGGGTGGGAGGAGCGAATTTGGGGAAGGGGGGGAGGGGCGGTGCACTGACTCGCCTAATTCTCGGGACCCACTCACAACAACACTCTGTGCGTCACATACACGTGACGCATACCACGCACGCACGCACGCTACCGCGGCCGCACACAGAATGAATCATATGCTCACACACAAACACAGCGACCTACACCACACACACACAACACACACACAACACACACACACAACCACACACAACACACACGCACACACACACACGCACCAGTGTAACACACAACACATAAAACAGACACACGCAACAATACATACACACAGCATACATGTGACACACTCACACCACACATATGCCACAACACACACACACACTCCGCATCCAACACCACACAACAGTGAACACACACACAAACACACACACACACACACACACAACACACACACCACACACACACACACTCCAGTGGAAACACACAACCCAAACAATGCACAACACACACAGGCACTCTCCTCTTCTCATTAAACACACTCTCTCTTCTCACACACACAAGGCAAACACACACCAACAAACAACAACAAAACAACACCACACACACACCACACAACAACAGTGACAACACACAAGACCACACACAGGAACTACAGTGAAACACACACAACAACACACACAACAAAAAGACAACCACACATCCCACAAAACACTACAAGTGAACAACACACACACACAACAAAAAAAAAACAAAAGACACACATGCACACCTACATCACAACGTGAAAACACACACACACACACACACACAACACACACACACAACAAACACACACACAACAACACAACTCCTAAACAACACACAAGTTGTTTGTAAGAGGCAATGAAGTGGAAGACAGTTTGCATTCCTGGTTCTTCGACCGTTCCAGCCATGTAATTGATTGTCTGTCTGTCTGTTGTCTGTCTGCAGTCATGATCTGCCTGTCTGCCTGCCTGCCGTGCCTGCCTGTCTGCCTGTCCATGATCTAGCCCGTACTGTTCTCCGACTGTCTCCCTACCTGTCATCTTTATATTGTCTGCCTACCAGATAATAAAAAATGACCTTGTCTGCTATAACATTACCAGCCTATTGTCTGCTCTGCCCCTGCTTCAGCCTGCCTGCCCTACCTGTCTATTTATTTGTCTGTCAACCAGTCTCTGCCCTGACGTATTATGTGCCTGTCTGTCTAGCTGCCTGCCGACTGATATTCATTTTTTCCTGATTCTACCCAGCTCTGCCTGTCTGTCCTTCCTGTTCATGTCTGTCCTGCCTGCCGTCGTGTCTGTCTCGCCTACCTGTCTATTTATTTGTCTGCTCTTATCAGTCTGCTCTGTTCTAACCAGGCTGCCACTCTGTTTGCCTGCCTGTCAGGTCTACTGTCTAGCTACCTAGTCTTATTATTTGTGCTGTCTTACAGTCTGTCTGGTCTACCAGTCTGCACTCTGATATTGCCTCTGCCTATCTGTCTGTTTACTGTCTGTCTTACAGTTCTGTCTACTCAGTCTCGCCGCCTATCTATCTGTCTGCCTGTCTGTCTGTCTGTTGTCTGTCTGTACTTCCTATCTATCTGCCTGCTCTATCTGTTGTTTATACTGTATGTCTTTCACAGTCTGTCTACCCAGTATGCTCAGCCTATCTATCTGTCTGTCTGTCTGTCTGTCTGTCTGTCTGTCTGTCTTTTGTGTCTATCTCGTATCTGCCTGCCTGTAAGTTTATTTGTAGGTCTGTGCAAGGTTGTTGATGTAATGCCTAAAAGCTTTTCATTGCTGAAGAAAATAGTTCTAACCTTTTCTTTTTTTTTTTTTTTTTTTACAACATAGCATTTTAGCACTTCTTCTTCTTCTTACTTCTTCTTCTTCTTCTTCATCCTCTTCTTCTTCTACGTTAGCTTTTTACACAGGAGTGGGTTTGAGTAGAGAGAATACAGTGCACAAGTCCTTTCACAGCCTCCTCTTGTTGGGCTGTACAGCTTAGATTTTAGCACCAGACAAGGCCAGCACATACTCTCGACTTCAAGGGATACATTGTTTATGCTTTAAGGAGAGTGCGAGGTTATTGTCACACCTAAAAAACAAGACAAAAAGCTTTGTCATAGCCTGATGAGTACAACATCAACAACATGACTTTTTGACAAAGAGCAAATATCAATGGATATCTTGGCCGTTTAGTTTACATCATATACATGGCACAATCTTGGTTTAAATTAAGGTTTATTCATCAATAAAGCCTGCCAACAAGCCATGCATGATGGAAACTAATCAGCATAGCAGCAACACGACATAGTTGCCTATGTGTGCATCAAGTGCAATCATCAACATTTCTTATGGTGACTGGTGATGAGACACAACTTGTTGTCTGAGTCAGATTGTATTTGTTTTGGCAGTGGTTGTTAGTTAGGTGGGTTTTTCTGTGGCGGGGGAATCATTTAGACTTCAAAAGTAGTGATTTGGTTTCCTCGCTCGTAATGGCGGGCTGAGGGGGCAGGACTAGTTGGGATGGGGGTTTGTTCGGTTTTTTTTTTTATTTGGGTTGCTGCTTTTAATCATTATTTTAATTTTCAACTTGCGCGAGGTCATACCGTACTGTATTAAAGAGATCCCACATTCTGGAAAACTTTGTGCAAGAAATTCCCTCTCTTCTATCCTACTCTTTGTTCACTGCCGTGTCCTTTTCTTCTCCGTCTAACCACTCCTTCTTGTCCTTTTTTACTGGTTCTCGGTTCATTCTCACTGCCATCCCCCCCCCCAGCCTCCCCCCCCTCCACCCCCCCCTCCTTCCCCCTCCCCACTCCACAGGGAAAAGACATTTTTCTCTCCACCGCAAATCGGATGCGCTGGGCCTGACTTGTCTAGGCGCTTGACGGCGTGCAACGCTTTTTTCGCCTCATGTATGACAAGGAAAACAATAAGTATGGCTGTCTGAGCGTTCGACTGTCAACGAAGAAGAGAAGCAGAAGAAGAAATGAAGAAAGAAGCAAAGAAGAAGAAGATGAAGAAGAGAAGAAGAAGAAGAAGAAAAAAGATGAATTTGTTCAGCTGCAGGCCCAACTTCTTAGCGTATGTAAACCAATGGGGTTAGGTAAAAGTACTCATTTAAATTCTCAAGCATTGCTTATTGTACTCTATTTCATGTAGTGGTGCTATCTTGTTTGTAAACTAATACATTTTTGTTTAAACCACAAACAGAGCAGCAGCAGCGCAGCACTAATTAGCAGCAGCAGCAGGCAGCAGCGCAGCAGCAGCAGTAGATAGTAGTAGTAGTGTTGGAGAGGAGGATGGAGGAGGAGGGACGAGGAAAAGGATGAGTAGGAGGTCGTAGCTAGAAGTAGAGAAGGTAGGAGACTAGGGAGGAGGAGGAGAAGAAGGAGGAGTAGTAGGAGTAGTAATAGGGGTAGTAGGGCAGTGGTATAGTAGTATTAGTAGGGAGGAGGAGGAGTGAGATGAGATGGATGTTGAAGCAAAGGCAAAGATAGGAAGGGAGGAGTAGTGAAGAGAAGAGAGAAGAGAGTGATGAAGAGAAGAAGAGAAACAGAGTGGATATAGGGTTAGAGAAGAAGAAGAACTAGAACAACAACAACAACAATAACTCAATCCCAGGCGAGACGAGTCCAAACTAACAAACAACAAGAGGAACAAGTAAGATGGGTAAAGCCAAGATGTTATCGTCGCTCCCCCATGGTAAACGGCTAACACCCAGACCACCTTTCAAGTGCAGAAGTGGAAAAATATTGGGAGGAATTGCCGCCCAGGAGCAAGATCTTAATACGCTGGGATGCTTTCGCTTCCTACAGACGGGGTCGCACGCACTGATATTCTCTCTGACCGCCGAACAACAAAAGTAAATGTCTGTCACAAGTTCGACAGATGAAATTCTCGTTACGTTAGCCCCCCCCAACCATGACAAACTAGAAACCTTGACGGTTTCGTTCTAAGCTAAGGTTAGGCGGATGAAGTCGGAGAGAGGTAACGCCCCACTCCTGGCACTAGAAAGCGAAAAGTACCGATTTCCGTTTCCTAATGTGTACCCAAAAACCTGTCCTCCAATCCCCTCCCCCCCCCCCCACCCCCTCCTTCCTCGTTCTTCCCTCTTCGCCCTCCCCCCTCACCTAACCAATAACCTGAATGGCGGTTGTTCTGGGTGCTAGTATTTTGGGTGTAGACGATAATTAACCGAGGCGTACGCTTAGAACAACAAAACACAATAAGCGCACTGTGAAAAGAACCCTACAGCTAAACGTGATGAGTTTGTACCAATGGGGGAAAATAATTCTGTAGAGAAAAGCACTGTGACAGAGAATATGAGAATAACGAGACCATAGAGAAGTAATATACCCCCCCCCGCGTCCACCTCTCCCCCTTCTTCCAACACAGACCACCTCCACGCACGCTCCCCGCCCCCCTAAAAAAAAAAAAAAAAAAAACACACAGATAAACCCGACCCACCAAAGGGTAGGCGCTGCTCATTATGTTGGCGTAACGCTCTCTCTCTTCTACTCTCTCTCTCTCTCTCTCTCTCTTCTCTAGAGACTCTCTCTCCTTCTCGCATCTCAGATGATCACCTCTATACTCTCTTACCCACGCTCTCTCTCTCTTCTCTCTCTCTTCTCTTCTCTCTGACTTCCCAAAGGGAAAACAAAAAAAACTATCCCTATCGTTACTGGAGATTAAGAGGGTGTCTCGATTAGTATGTGGGGTAGTTAGTCGGTTGGTTGAGTGGTGGTGGCTCGATCCCGGGGCCTGTTTAGATCCACGAGTACTACAACACATTTCTGCTCGCAACTCTTAACGCTATAGGCAATCCCCTCATGAACCCCCCCCCTACCCCCACCCACTATGTGCGCCTAGCACCACTCACCACCCACCCCATCTCACCCTCCATCATACACACAAACTCCCACCCCCACCCCTATAACACACTCAAAACACCAATTTAATACTCCCATTAAACCTCAAACCAAACAACGCACACTTTGCGTAACAAAGTAGAGTTAGCCCACAACTTGAAAAACATTATACTTAGCTCCACACTCAGCTGGGGTTTAGAAGAAAAGAATTTATAAGGAAAGAAACAACAAAAAAAAGGGGGGGGGGGGTAAAATGTGGGAGTGGAGGGTGGGGGAGGTGGGAGGGAGGGAGGAAGGGTGGGTGTGAGGGTGGATTTGGGGGGTGGGGTGGGGGGGGAACTAGGTGTTTCCCCCAACTTTGCAAAGTCGTGGCTTCCTGTCGGAATGCGAAGCATGTGCTCGGGTAAACAGCTCGTAAAAACACAAGAGAAGCGAGGAGATGATAGGGGTGGGGGAAGAAAAATGGTTTGAAAGCTATAGGTCTAGTAGCCTAGCTGCTTACTAGCCTCGAAATCTTGTTCAATGTGGGAGAACACACACACATACATACATACTCACACAAACACACACACGTTCGCACGCACACACACACACACTCACACACACACACACACACACACACACATATATATAGATATAGATACACACACACACTTCTGTGTGTGTCAATGTATGTGTGTGTGCTTGTGAGTGTATGTGTGTCCGTGTGTGGTGTGTGTGTGTGTGTGTGTGTGTGTGTGTGTTGTGTGTGTGTGTGTGTGTGTGGGGTCCGTGTGTGTTTTGTGTGTGGTTGTGTGTGTATGTGTGTCCCGTGTGTGTGTTTTGTGTGTGTGTGTGTGTGTGTGTGTGTGTGTGTGTTGTGTGTGTGTGTTGTGTGAGTGTATGTGTGTCCGTGTGTGTGTGCGTGTGTGTGGTGTGTGTGTGTGTGGGGTGTGTGTGTGAGTGTATGTGTGTCCGTGTGTGTGGTGTGTGTGTGTGTGTGTGTGTGTGTGTGTGTGTGTGTGGTTGAGTGATGTGTGTGTACACTTATGTAGGGGTACAGGTGGATACAGACGTTTGGGGGTGTAGGGTGGAGGTGGGGTGGGGGGTGGGCGGTGGGTGTGGGTGGGGGGGTGGTGGTGGTGGTGGTGGTGGTGGTGCTGCTGCTGCTGCTGTGTGTGTGTGTGTGTTGTGTGTGGTGTGTGTGTGTGTGGTTGTGTGTGTGTGTGTGTGTGTGGTGTGTGTGTTTTGTGTGTGTGTTCGTTCTATTGTATTTAACGTCTAAAATTTCTACATGTAAGTGATATTTGACCATGTGTGTGTCAGTGCAGCGCGTGTGTGTGCGTGCACGCGTGTGTGTGTATGAGTGTGTGTGCGCGCGCGCGCGTTTGAGTGTGTGTATGTGTGTCTGTGTCCATTGGGGTGGCAGAAAAGACTATGCCACCACCACCCTCCCTCTCTCAGCCCCCCCCCCCCCCTCCACCAGCCCCCCCCCCCCCCCCCCCCCCCCCCCACCCACTCCACCAACCTCCTTTCACTTGGCCACAGAATGGTACAGCCTGTTGTGTCAAGACACACACAAGGTATGTAGAATATGCACCAGCTGGATACACACTTTGGAACTCTCTACCCCTCCTATATATATAGAGAGAGCCTACTACTGTGTGTGTATTATATATCTTTGTAAGTGTGTGTGTCAGTCAAGTCAAGTCAAGTCAAAACACTTTAATCATCTCATCGTTTGTGTGTGTGTGTGTGTGTTGTGTGTGTTGTGTGTGTGTGTGTGTGTGTGTGTGTGATGTGTGTGTGTGTGTGTGTGTGGTGTGTGTGTGTGTGTGTGTGTGTGTATGCGTGTGTGTGTGTGTGTGCCGTGTGCGTGCGTGCGTGGGTGTGTGTGTGTGGTGTGGTGTGGTCCTTTATTTCTTTAAGTGACGGCAGTAAAAGCACCATCTTAAAAAAAAATTGGCCTATACACGATTCAACGGTTGTTGTTTTTTTCCTTTTTGGGTGGTGGTGGTGAAATGTATAAAATTTTCCCTTTCAGTGAAAAATCTGTCATGTAAATTTATAACAAGAATATATAGCACACACAAACACTCGAGCGAACACGCGCACGCGCGCAAACACACACACAACACACACTCACACACATTTAGTGGTACACACACACACACATACATATAGTGATATATACACATTCACAAACACACACACACAACCCCCCTTCCCCAGCACACACACAAAACAACACCCCCCCCCCCCCCCCAAAACACACACACACCACCTAGCAGACGAAAAAAAACCCTATTACAACAAAGACTAGGTCAACTCGAAAAATCAACAGATATATATTATATATTATAATATATATATATATATATATATATATAAGCACACGTAGGCGCGCATGTTTACACGAATGCAGTACAATCGATAAATCTTTCAGTCTCACGTTTTGTGGGCGCAACTTTCTGACGCCACAAAAAATTAATCAGCGACGGTGCTAAAATACACACCGCGTGCGCGCGCGCGCGCACAACACACACACACACACACACACACACACACGCGCACACACACACACACACACACACACACACACACACACGCGCGCGCGCGCACACACACATACGCGCACACACACACACATGCACGCACACAAACACTCTCCCTCTTCCTCTCTGTCTGTCTGTCTGTCTGTCTGTCTGTCTCTCTCTCTCTCTCTCTCACACACACACACACACACACACACGCTCACACACACACAAACTTCAGACACGACAAAAATTAATTGATCAAGAGTGGGCCAACACACACACACACACACACACACACACACACACACACACACACACATACACACACACTCACATCTCTCTCTCTCTCTCTCTCTCTCTCTCTCTCTCTTCCATCCCTCTCTCTCTCTCTCACACACACATACACACACTCTCTCTCTCTCACTCTCCCTCAACACACAACCAACCCCCCCACCCCCACCCCACACACAGAGCACACGCACACACAAACGAAGACTTGGCACAAAGCAAGCCACACTCACTTAAATCAGCCGAAGCCACCACACTATAACTATATAACTACACCACATTGATTTAGTTGCCCGTAAAAGCCAACCAACTATTTCACTCCTGCCAACACACTTTTCTTCTTCTTTTTCCTTGTTCTTTTCTCTTTCTTCTTCTTTTTCCTTCGTCGGCTAGAGCTCCGAGGTTCACCATTAGGGTAAGACTTTCGCGTATGCGACCGTTTTGTTGTTTTTGTTTTTTTTCTCGCCATCATTTTAGGTAGCGACATTCTGATTTCGGGGATGGTGTGTTCTTCTTCTTCTTCGTGGAACGCTCAGAGTAGCCACTGTTCTCTGTCATCTTCTTCAAGTGTCCGGTCTGGTCCTGCAGACATCGACGATCATGGCTTTCCATTCTTCCCTGTTCTCGGTCCTTCTCATGAGCTCATTGTTGGTGCCCTCTTTATTTGTTGCGAATTTGTTTAGGCTGTCTGTGAATTTTGTGCGTTGTCTTCCTCTGCTCTTGTTTCCGCAGATTTTGCCACTCCATAACAGTTTCTCTAGTCCGTCAGCCCTGATTATATGGCCGAAAAATTTGAGCTGTCTTTCTCTGATGGTGTTGAGAAGGGATCTCTTGTACCCAGCCATTTCCATTACTTCTGCATTTGTTTTTCTTTTTGTCCTTTGAGACTTTCATGATTCTCTGTCATAAGAGCGAGAAATGCGTTTGCGCTGCCGTTAAGCGCCTTGACAAGTCAGGCCCAGCGCGTCCGACTTGGGCATGGAAGAGAAAGAACTATCATCTTTTAAGTGAGAGTGTGTGTGTGTGCTTTTGAAAAAACATTTTGACTATCGAAATTTTATTTTATGGATTTTGACTGCATCGCACCATGTTTGAAAAATATCTGTTTTTGTTTAAACTGTTGATTAGTTATCATTGATTGCATGACTGTGTAAGATTAGGTTGAATGCATTGCGCTTTGATTTGTCTTTGCAAGGTATGGCGCTATATAAGTTCCATTTATTATTATTTTATCATTAAAGTATTTCTGGGGGAGAAAAAGGCAGGAGATGGACCAAGAAGGCAGAAAATCTAGACAAGGAGGCGACAGGAAGAAAAGGAACAAAGAAGAAACACAAAAAATGGATAGAAAAGAGGAAATTCTAAGCACAGAAACTTCAGGTGGGGATGCTGTTTATACTGATAGACCTTCGGGGCATCCCCACGGGGGAGGGAGGGGGGGGAGGGGTAGAGGGAGGGAAGAGGGAGGGGGAGGGAAGAGATGGTCTTTAATCACAACACCTGTGTGCATGCGGGTTTGCTTGGCTTTTTTTTGTTTGTTTGACTGTTTTAAATGTTGTCATCCGTTCCTACAGCCACGAAAATGGCCTCCTCTTCCGAAACGGGGTTTTAAACGTGTGCGCAAGATGTTCTGCATGCATTCCCACACACGGGGCCTCGGTATATTATAGTCTCATCCGAAGGAGTTTTGACATTCAGTTCGATTTTTTTTCTCTCTCTCGTCAAACTGGGGAAGAAAGGGCAAAGACTGGGAATGGAACCCAGAAATCAGGTTTAACTTGCTAGGCAGGTGAACAATGTCTTAACCGTCCTGCCACCTTCCCTCTTTTTTCCACACACATTTATTTCATCTGCCAGATGTCTGGCCAGTAGATAGACCTTATCACTTCTCTCTCTCTCTCTCTCTCTCTCTCTCTCTCTCTCTCTCTCTCTCTCTCTCTCTCTCTTCTCTTCTCTTCTTCTTCTTCTTCTTCTCTTTTCTCTCTTCTTCTTCTTCTCTTCTTTAATTCTCTCTCTCTTCTTCTCTTTCTTTCTTCTCTTCTTTCTTCTTCTTCTTCTTTTCTTCTCTTCTTCTCTCTCTCTATGTCTTGTCTGGTGGATTGTTTGTGTCTTCTCTTTGCTTCTATCTTCTCTCTCTCTCAATTTTAATTTATATTTCTTCTTCTTCTTTCGATCGTCTTCTTCTTCTGAGGGTTTTCTTTTCGTTTTTTTCTTCGGCTTCCTTTTCTCCTTTTTAATTCTTATAGTACAATACCTACTGCTGCGGTATAAGTAACCTGCTGGTGGAATTGTAATAGTGGTATGTGTTCAATTTTGCTGTCTAGTCCAAGGAAATAAAAAATAATAATTTTAAGAAAAATTTTCACAACCGACGCCAGCAAAGTACTGAAGGGGTTTTTTTTCGGTTTTTTTTTCAAGGCTACCTTGTCCCGCTGTTTCTGCTAAAAGAATGTCTTTAAATATATTTTTCTTTTTTCTTTTTTTAAAGGAATCTAAAGTATTGACCAGTCCAATCGTTATGTATGTCTATTTCTCTCCTATCCTTTCTACGGGCGGCTGAAGTGCGTTTGTCGACTTAAAACGCTATTGTTGTTACTTACTTCACGTTATTGAAAGTTATAGATAAATTAATAGAAACTTACAACAACAACAACAAAAAACAACAAACAACCCATCTTGAAACTGAAATCTATATCAATGCTGTGCCCTTGATCTTTCATACTCTCCCTCTCCTCAATTTTGTTCTCCCTCCTCCTCTCCTCTCTCTCTTTCTCTCTCTCACACACTTCACACTATATACATACATTATGAATTTATATGGCGCTGAATCTTGTAAAACAAAACACACACTCTTTCTCATACCACACATCTCGCTACTCTTTCTAACTCAATCACTCACCACTCACTCATTGATTACACCCACCCCAACATCCACCCCTCCCGCACACACACACCCTCTCTATATCACCCCCCCCTCCTCCCTCTAACCCTGCCACCTCTCCTCCTCCCCCCACTCTCTCTCCTCTCCTCTCTCTACCTCTCCTCTCTCCTCTCCTCTCTCTCTCTCTCCTTCAAGAAAGAAAGAGAAGGAAAAAACCAAAACGCAAACGCAAAAGAAAGGAAGAAGGAAATGGATTCCATCTCGTCTGCTGAAACACCACCAAGTCAGTCAGTCAGTCAGTCAGTCTTCCTGCCTGCCTGCCTGCCTGCCAGACGCAAGGACGTCATGAGTGACAGTGACGGACAGTGACAGTGCTGAAGCAACAGTGCACCTCTACCCTTCACGTATCATTGACATCCATCGACACCATTGATTCTATTTTTCATTCTGTTGTGTCTTTCTTCTCTGTTCTTCTGTCTGTCTTCATCCCATCTAGCTGTCTGGCTGGCTGGTGGGCTGGCTGTATGGCTGGATGTCAATTCCGTTTTATATCTATCTACCTACCTACCTACTGTCAGTCTGTCTGTCTGTCTATCTACTTGCTGCCTTCTGTCTTCTGTCTGTCTGTCTATCACCTACAATAC
>CM054158.1:46875261-46899494 GCA_028751875.1 Rapana venosa | reverse complement strand
TTTTTTTTTTGTTTGATGTTTTAAAAATTTTTGTCACCTTTCCTACCCCACGAAAATGGCCCTCCTCTTCCGAAACGGGGTTTTAAACGTGGCCAAGAGTTTGCATGCATTCCCACACACGGGCCTCGGTAAAATTATAGTCTCATCCGAAGGATTTTTTGACATTCAGTTCGATTTTTTTTCTCTCTTCGTCAAACTGGGAAGAAAAGGGCAAAGACTGGGAAGGGAAACCCCAGAAATCAGGGTTTTAACTTTGCTAGGCAGGTGAACATGTCTTAACCGTCCTGCCACCTTCCCTCTTTTTTTTTTCCCACACACATTTATTTCATCTGCCAGATGTCTTGGCCAGTAGATAGACCTTATCACTTCTCTCTCTCTCTCATCTCTCTCTCTTCTCTCCCCCTCTCTCTCCTCTCTCTCTCTCTCCCCTTCTCTTCTCTTCTTCTCTTCTCTACTCTTCTCTTTCTCTTCTCTTCTCTTTCTCTTTCTTCTTTTTCCCCTTCCCTCTTCTCTTCTCTTTCTCTTCTCTTCTCTTCTCTTCTCTTCTCTCTTCTTTTCTCTTCTCTTCTCTTCTCTTCTCTTTCCCCTTGTCTTGTCTTGTCTTGTCTTGTTTTCTCTTCTCTTCTCTTCTCTTCTCTTCTATTCTCTTCTTTTCTCTTTTTCTTCTTCTTCTTCTTTTCGTCGTCTTCTTCTTCTTCTTGTTGAAGTTCTTCTTTTCTTCTCTTTCTTCTTCGTCTTCTTTCTTCTTCTTCTTCTTTTTAATTCTTATAGTACACATACCTACTGCTGCGGTATAAGTAAACCTGCTGGCTGGAATTGTAATAGTGGTAGTGTTCAATTTTGCTGTCTAGTCCAAGGAAATAAAAAAAAATAATAATTTTAAGAAAAATTTTCACAACCCAGACGCCAGACAAAGTACTGAAGGGTTTTTTTTCGGGTTTTTTTTTCAAGGCTACCTTGTCCCGCTGTTTCTGCTAAAAGAATTTCTTTACATTTTTTTTCTTTTTTCTGTTTTAAAGGAATCTAAAGTATTGACCAGTCCAATCCTTATGTATGTCTATTTCTCTCCTATCCTTTCTACGGGCGGCTGAAGTACGTTTGTCGACTTAAAACGCTATTGTTGTTACTTACTTCACGTTATTGAAAGTTATAGATAAATTAATAAAACTTACAACAACAACAACAAAAAACAACAAACAACCCATCTTGAAACTGAAATCTAATATCAATGCTGTCCCTTGATCTTTCATACTCTCCCTCTCCCTCAATTTTTTCTCCTCCCTCCCCTCCCTCTCTCTTTTCTCTCTCTCACACACATATAATAATAAAAATAATATAAAGGAAATTTTTATGGCGCTGAATCTTGTAAAACAAACACACACACTCTCTCTCACATACACACACACTCTCTCTCACTCTCTCTCTCTCTCACTCACTCACCCACTCACTCATTGATTCACTCACCAAACCCAAAACCACCACCCCTCCAAAGCACCACACACACCTCTCTAACAACCCCCCCCTCCCTCCTCCCTCTAACCCTGCCACCCTCCTCCTCCCCCACCACTCCCCTTCTCTCTCTTTTCCCTCTCTCTCTCTCTCTTCTTCCCCCGTTCTCTCTCTCTCTCTCAAGAGGAAAAGAAGAAAGAAGGACAAAACCAAACCAAAGCAAAAAAGGAGGAAGGAAATGGATTCATCTCGTCTGCTGAAACCACCACCAAGTCATCAGTCAGTCAGTCAGTCTTCCTGCCTCCTCCCTGCCTGCCTGCCAGAGCGTCAATAGTGCAGTGACATGACAGTGCAGTCTGAAGCAACAGTCCACCTCTACCCTCACGTATCATTGCATCACACCGACACCCATTGATCTATCTATCTGTTTGTCTTTCTTTCTTCGTTCTGTCTGTCTGTCTCCCAATTTCTGCTGGGTGGGCTGGCTGTATGCTGATGTCAATCCGTTAATCTATCTACCTACCTACCTACCTGTCAGTCTGTCTGTCTGTCTATCTATCTCTGCCTGCCTGTCTGTCTGTCTGTCTGTCTGATATCTATCAACCTACCCAACTACCTAACTATCTACATACCTTCGTACCTATCTATCTATCTCTGTCTGCCTGTCTGATATCTATCTATATATCAACCTACCCAACTACCTACTTAACCATCTACCTACTTAACCACCTACCTACTTACCTGCCTACCTACCTTCCTGTCTGCCTATCTATCTATCTATCTATCTATCTCCAATACTATCTATCTATCTACTATCTGTCTGCCCTGTCTTCCTAATCTGTCCTCTATATATCAAGCTACCAAACCTACCTTATCACCTGTCTGGCCTGGCTGGCTGGTTAGCTGTCGTCTGTCCGCCTATCGACAAACCTACCACCTACCTGCCGCCTGTCAATCTATCTATGTTAGCATCTATCTATAATGTCTGCCTGCCGCCTATTTTTAACCTGTCTGTCTACATCTATCTATCTCAATAATCCTTCAACTACTACCTATTGCGTCTGACTGTCTGTCTATCGTCTGCTGGTCTGGATAGCTGGCTGGCAAAATAGCTCATCGGCCTCTATAACCCCCTCCCCTCGACCCCCCCCCCCCCCCCACCTCCACCCCCACCCCCCACCTCTACCCGCAAAGCAAAGCGAAGCGACAACATCGATATCAAAAGTGAAAAATGTCACAGATGGAGAAAAAACGGGAGGCAGACAGCAGACGGAGAGACAGAGAAAGAGGGGAAGAAAAAAAGAAAGAAAGAAAGAAAAAGAAAAGAAACCAGAAAGGAGAGAGAACAACAAACACAAGAGAGACGGGGGAGATACAGGAAAAGAGAGGAGGGGAGGGGAGGGGAGGAGAGGAAAAGGAGAAAGGGAGAAAAGAAAAGAGAGATTAAATGGAGGTTGGCGGGGCTGAGGAAAGCTGGGAGGGAGAGAAAATAGAAAGAGGGAGAGAGGAGGAGGGAGAAAAGATAGGAAAGAGGGAGAGAGGGAGGTAGGGAGGGAGGAAAGATAGAAGAGGGAGGTAGGGAGGGAGAAAAGAAGGAGAGAGGGAGGTAGGAGGTAGAGAAAGATAGGGAAGAGGAGGTAGGAGGGAGAGAAAGATGGAAAGAGGAAAAAGGGGAAAGGGGAAGGGAGGGAGAGAAAGATGGGAGAGAGGGAGGTAGGGGAGGAGAGAAAGATGGGAAAGAGGGAGAGAAGGGGGGAGAGAAAGATGGGAAAGAGGGAGATAGGGAGGAAGGGAGGGAGAGAAAGGTGGGAAAAGAGGGAGAGAGGGGGTAGGGAGGGAGAGAAAGATGGGAAAGAGGGAGAGCGGGAGGTAGGGAGGGAGAGAAAGATAGGAAAGAGGGAGGTAGGGAGGGAAGAAAGATAGGAAAGAGGGAAAGAGGGGGTACAGAGAGAGAGAGGTACAGAGAGAGAGAGAGAAGGGGGGAAGGGAGGAAAGGGAAGGAAGAAAAAAAAAGGGGGTAGGGGTTGGGGGGAGGGGGTGAGCAGGCAAACTGGACAGAGACGGAGAGAGACAGGACAGGTAACAGAAAAATGAGGACAGACCGAAAGTGAAAAGGGTTCCTTATTCGTAGATCTAATCAGTTCTGTAATAGAAAGCAGTCACAATCTTCTCTATTTTCTTCGTTTTTTCTTCTTGTAAATTACGTCCTGTCCCTGTCTCAGAGAAAGAGAGAGAGAGGGGGGGGAGGGGAGGGGGAGGGGGAGAGACAAAGAGAGACAGAGACAGAGAGAAAGAGAGATAGAGAGACATTTCATTTTTCATTTCATTTAACTCTTTCATATTGAGGATAATGGAATAAGCACTTAAGTGCTTTTTTACATCCAGTCCCCGTGTGTATGCGGTTTTGTAAATTCTGTCATCTGTTCCCACCGGTACACAATGGCCTACTCTTACGAAAAGCGGAACAGGATTTAACGTGTGCGCAAGATGCTCTGCGTGCGTTCGCACACGGGACCTCGGTTTATAGTCTCATCCGAAGGACAGAGAGATAGAGAGACAGACAGTGACAGAGAAACAGGCAGACAGACAGATAAACAGGCAGGCAGGCAGACAGAGATCTTTTACTATTACAATGAAATATGAAAGAAAGAGAAGAGATGAGAAGAAAGACAGAGAAGAGACAGAGAGAGGAGAGAGACAGAGAGACAGAGAGAGAGAGGAGAGAGAGAGAGAGAGAGAGAGAGAGAGAGAGAATGACAATGACAATTACATCTAGAGGTGTGGATTGGAGAGAGAGAGAGAGAGAGATAGAGAGAGAGAGAAAAGAGAGAGAGAGGGGAGAAGAGAGAGAGAGAGAGAGAGACAGACAGACAGACAGACAGACAGACAGACAGACAGACAGACATTCAGAGACAGGGACAGAGACAGAGAGAATGAGCTTTCTATTGTACTGACATAAAAGAGTAGGCACAGTGCTGCTTTTTTCCCCTTTCATCCAGCCCTCAGTCAAAAATAACTCAATCAATCAATCGTCAATCAATCACTTGATTGATCAAATTAATCAAGCCATTCAGGATGGTACCAACAAAATGCCAATAACAGAGGGAAAGAGAGAGAGAGGGGGGAAGGGGGAGGGGGCAGAGACACACACAGAGACAGAGGTAGGCAAACAGATAGAGAGACAGAGAGGTAGACAGACAGAGAGACAGATAGGTAGAGAGAGGGGGAGACAGAGAGGGGAGAACTCGGAACTCGGAATGATTTAATGTATAGGCCTTAGCCCTTTACAAGCAGGATGAACATAACATATCGTAATTACAACATTAAACAAAACATGTTGTTATGTAATCACAGCGTTAAACAACATGATATTCCGTAATTACACCATTCAACAAAGCATAACATTCCGTAATTACAACATTAAACGAAACCCGATATTCCGTAATTACAACATTAAGCTCTGTTTTCTAATGTTAAGTGCTTGTGGACAAAAGTGGCAACTTCATCACAATTGTTCTTTTCAGAAGACATATAATAATGAACATTAAACATACATGGATGGCTGTGATTTTTAAACTTGGAATCAGTTCTGCTCTAAGATCTTTGGGTACTTTGGGCACTAAAGCAAAAAGTGTACTTCTGTTTCTAGTACGTCATCGAAAAAGGGGCATGTCAAAGTCTGTGTGTTACTACGATTGTTAATTGCAGAAAGCTACAGTTCAAAGACGACATTCCAATTCTCAGTCGGGCCAAATCCCTTCTACAGTGAAGCTTTTATGTAGCTTAAATATACACTTTGCTCCAATGATTGTTTGTAACTGTTAAAACACCTTTAGAAATCAGGGTTTCCCCTAAGGCAGAAAGCCAGTCTTGTTTGAAACAGTCTATAAGTCGTTGCTTGAATTCAGATACAAATGTTGCTATATCCCCCACCCTTGTGTTTCCCAAAACCTCTCCAAACCCAAACTTTTCTAACTCCACATGCCCAAGTGACATATTTTTTGTTCCTGTAGGGGATAAGAGCATATTGTAAGCTTTTCGGGGATATCTATTGGTATCCATACAAAAAATTCGTAACCAAAAATTTGATGCACTTTACGAAAGTATTCACCTGTAAATGGTGTCTGCCTGTCTCTCCATACCCAACGTGTTTGGTTTTTTGGACTTTGGGTTTTTAAAACCCAAAAACCTTTTTAAAGCAGACAAATGGACTCTTTCCACAATATTTTGATCAGGTACTAAACCCCAGATCAAGAGCCGTAAGTCAAGATGGGTTTGAATTAAACAATCAAACGCTTAAAAAAGAGACTAGGCGAGTGTTCCCCAATAGACCATAGCATTCCTATAATGGCTGATACACCTTTCTTTGCTGGGTCAGCGAGAATCAGACATGGTAAAACGAAAAATGAAAGCCGGGTGGGACAGATAAATACCAAGATACTTATAAGTGTTGACAATTTTCAGTTTCACGTCACCAATAATGCCAGTTTTCACTGGCAGCAAGATAACCCCCATTACTAAAAGACAACAACGTTCGATTTCCTAAGTTTACTATTAAATCAAGTCGCTTTTTATGTATCTACAATATATTCAACTGATTTTGGAGACCTATCAAACTGTCAGAAAATAAAACAACATCATCAGCAAATAGCAATATCAACAATTCAACAAAATCTGGTGACAATTGAATACCGTGTTTCCCTTTTTCGATAACATCTTTGGTAAGTTCATTGATGAATAGTGAAAAAAACAAAACAGGGGAACAGATTTCTCCTTGTTTTAAAACCAGTAGGGCACATGAATACATCAGTCAAGTCACTGCCAGAACGAACACAGGCTTTAACATTGAATACATACTTTTCAGAGCAGAAAGAATTTTACCCTTTAAACCATTATTACTCATTACATCCCATAAACTTTTCCCTACATACAAGTCAAAAGCTTTACGAAAATCGATGAAAAGCAACATAAAGTTTGCGATGACGAATCAACTGTTTTTGAATGAGAGCAAAAAGAGTAAATAATGGTCAGTTGTGCTGTTTTTTTCCCTGAATCCTGCCTGCTCTTCCCTATTAGCTCACGTTCCCCAATCCACTTGGGAATGCGCTGTTAAGTATAAAACTGTACAGTTTACCCGCAAAGCTGAGCAAGGAAATACCTCTGTAGTTGTCAGTTTACATTTGATCGCCTTTCTTTAGAAGAGGCTGAATAATTGCTAAGCTCCATTTCATCAGGATACAAACTATGGTCAAATAGATAGTTGAAAAAACTGAAGTAAATAAGGCAAAAACAAATCAGCACTGTGCTTAAAAAATTCACCAATTTTAATCCATCAGCACCAGCAGCCCTTTTTGTTTTTCAAGGCTTTAATTGCCTGAGCTATTTCCACATTCTGTGATAGGCTGGTTTTTGATGCTCAACCCCGTTGGTTCTGATGCTGGTACAGTATCATTCTCACAGGTATTGCTATCAAACATGCAACCCTGGTCATCATCATGCAATGCAATGTCATTAACAGAAACATTAAACACATCCCGAAGTGAGAATACCACTCATCTTTCGTTATGTTACTCCCTGTAAAGCGCTCTTTAGCTCGAACACACCTAACTGTAAACCCAGAATTCTTAGGATCATGCAAGTTTTTTCAAGAGACGAATAATTTTACTTTTGTGTTCTGCTTTCTTTAAGTCTCAAAAAATTGTTTGTATTCTTTCTTTTTTTTGAATAACTTTTCTCTGTCTTCCTCAAATTGTCTACGTTTGTGTTTTATAATCGTATTCTCTCCAAATCCAATGTTACATTGGAAATTTTTCGCAAGGGTTTTCTGACAGATTTTCTGTGCTCACAACATTCCCTGTCAAAAAACCCAAATGTTTCTTTTGTCTATATCTACAAAACATCTTTTAACATACACTGCCCAGCAGTTTCAAAGCATTCCCTTAAATTCAAATTTTAAAGGGAAAAATTAATATCTTTTTTCAACCTCTGAGACAGCATTATCCAGTTTGTTCAATATATGCTCAGAATGGATCTTATCTACAAAATCCGCAGACATCTCTTCCTTCCAAATATACTTCTGGATAGAAGTGTCTGGCGTTTTTGTTTTTTCTTAATGGTCTCATTATTAGTGAGTTGAAATGACAACATCAAACCTGATGTTTGGACTCAATCATTGGAAGGAGCTTTAAGTTATCGCACCTAACAGATCACGTGAAAAAATGAAGTAGTTTTAAAAACACTACAACCACTCGGGGAAATATAAGTAAAAATGCCAGGGAAAAGTAAAGAGTTCATTCCATTCAATATTGCCAATTTAAATCTTCACATACACTTAACAAAAACTCGCCAAAAAAATTAAGGACAGAGTCACTTGATTGTCTAACAGTCTTTTTGAAAATTCGGACTCGTTTTTTACTGTCAACATTTTCACACATGCTAATAAATCATCAACAACATCAATATCTCTGCATTTTAGGTCAGCTGTCCTGGAGTTAAGGTCACCAAATATGATAAATGGGAGGTCACCAACTCATTAATTGCTTTCCCCAAACTGTCTTCTAATAGTGACACAAAACCCTTATAGATGTCGGGCTCTTCATAGTAGGCAGAGTTCTCAGGGGGTAAAAAATGCTCCCACAAGAAGACAATCAATTTAGTTCCAAGCAAATGTCTCGACATTTTAAGAATAATGATATTGGTCAATTTCAGTGTCAAAGCTTCAACATATTTACACAATTCTTTCCTGACCAAAAGCACAACACCACCTGAAAGACGCCCATGAGAGCTGTCAGATATCTTTAAAATCCAGGAGCTACAAATGGCATATGACATGGGAAAAAGATTCAGAGACAGATGCCGCAAAGGTTTTCAACAAGGAAATGCAAAATCATAGTCAGTATGAAAGCAGGGTAGATTAATGTTCAGCAATATAAACAGACCTTGACATTGAAGGTTAACAAGGAAATGCAACAAAAGGCATGAAGTGTTTTCTCTGGCTGTGCATGCATGACATTTAGACTTGCTGTTCCTTAAGGATGGTTAAAAGGTGTACTAGGGCGCTGGCCTAAACCTATCTATAAATTTCTTTGGATGGGAACTTTTTTGTGGTGGAGGTCACACGATCTCCAATAGCATTTGGACAAATTAGGCCAGAGTTTCCCTGCGTGAAGGAGGTGGAAATCCTGCAGAAAGGTTTCCTGGTCACATCAGGGAACAGTTGGAACGCCCACCCTCGTCATCGGACTGGTCATGGGCACCAGGGTTGGCTGGTTCTACCTCTTCCTTTACCCTCCCTCCACTGTCTACACTTCCCTTCTGTGTCGTTTCACAGAGGGAAAGCTTGAGTTCCCCTTCAAAAACCAGGACTTTGATGAACTGGTTGCTGTTGCTGGTTTAACAAGGGCGTGGCTCAAATCTCCGTCATCACCTTATCCAGAAAACTGTGAACCGGGTGGCAGCGCTCCCTCCCATCGTCCCTCATCTGTGGCACATCCTGCGAACTGAGCTTCTCCGTTGGGCACACCCCGCCCGGGGGTTTTTGGGGAGTCATGGGAAAGTCTTCTAGGAAAGCAGCTGCTGCTTCTCGATGACTGTTTACGTGCTGGTGAAGCGCTGTCCCTTCACACAGTCATGCTGACAAATGGGATAGAGGGTTCTGTCTGAAATCCTGGACGATAAGTTTTCCATTGACTAGAAGGGTGTTTGTTATGACTTTGTAGTCTCTGATGGGTCCCTCTGTTGGTTGGGTAGGCGCTCCCACTCTCAGTCCCCCAGCATTTTCATGGCGCTTTCCCCTCCCTGTCTCGCATGATGGCCATGGCGTCACGCCACTTGTGGAACCGGTTTATCAAGGGGCGAGGACGACGAATCGTTCCCAGTGGGGACTTCTTTCCCCCCAAACGGTTGGATCGCTCTATGTCATCCTCACTCCAGCTTCTCTGAGGGAATGATTCTGAAGAATGTGACTGCCTTTTCCGTGCAGGCGTTTATAAAATTCCTGATTCTGCAGGGTCCTCCTTACACATACAGCGCACATTGGGCCGCCGTGAGTTCCCCTTCTGCCTCCAACTGACTGATCCTGGACGATGTTGCAGGTGTGCTCTTCTTTTGGCCTGTTCTATGTCTTGTGTATGCTGACTGACCGTTCTGGCCAAAGAGACAGGACGAGTTCTCAAAGGGGCATGAACTGGGATTTAATCTTTTCATTGATGCTGTTATGTTTTCTTCAAGGTTTTGCAATCGGTTGCCAAGTTCTGCATATTGTTCCTGGGATATGTGCATGAGGTCCAGTAGTTTATTCAGTTTTTCTTCAAAAAAGCTCACCGTGACTGTCAACTTTATTCTCCAGTCTCTGGGCATGTTCGTCAATAGAAGGACCTGGATTAGATTCAATATCGCCCACAAAGGAGAAGCATGAATCTCAATTCGGAGGCGGATGCGTTACACATTTCTCAAATGACTCAGGAGATGCCAAGTTCGAGCTTGGAACATAAGGGGGTAGACTCGGAAAAGGTCGTACAGCCTGTCACAAACCCATCAGTGTCAGAGTCCAAAGGGAAAGAGTCAAACAGACAGCGTTTCAAAGTGTGAGAATCCCCGCAGAAAACAGCGTACAGGCAAAAGGGAAAGTTGTAGAGCAAGATTGCTGCGAGAGCCGTGCACACTGTAAAAAAGCGCTATGTCTAAGCCACTGGTATCTTTCCTGCGCCTCTTCACTGTCACCTTTTCTCCTCGATTTTCGCATCTTTTTCCAGCAGGAATCCTCGAATTGACAACGCAAATCGACCCCACAGATGTTCGATTGCTTGTATGCCCAAACGTCATTACGCTGATGACTGTACAACTAATTAATATTTAATTTAATGTCTAATTTAGCTGCACTGAAAATTTTCTGCTGCTGCACAGAATCGTGAACACTTGTCAGAGACAGAGAGGGGAGAAAGAGAGAGAGAGAGAGAAGAGAGAGAGAGGAGAGAGAAGAGAGAGAGAGAGAGACAGAGGCAGAGAGACACAGAGGCAGAGAGACAGACAGATAGACAGGCAGAGAGAGAAAGGGACACAGAGAGGGGGGGGGGGGGGGGGGGGGGTAGAGAGAAGATGGAGGAGAGAGACAGAAATACAGAGGCAGACAAAGGGGAAAAGGGGGACAAAAAGAGAGACAGACAGAAACAGACAGAGAGAGAAAGAGAAACAGACAGACAAAGACAGACACAGAGAGAGAGAGAGACAGAGAAACAGACAGACAAAGACAGACAGACAGAGAGAGAGAGAGAGAGGAAGAGAGAGAGAGAGAGAGAGAGAGAGAGAGAAGAGAGAGAGAGAGAGAGAGAAAGGGGTGAAAAAGTTGGACAGATCACAACTTTGCGAATGCAGATGATGATGAAAATGTTTATAATTATTTTCTTTATCACCCCCCCCCCCCCCCCCCCAAAAAAAAAAAAAAAAAAAAAAAAAAAAAAGCACAAGAAACAAAAAGCTTCGTACATTTTCCCCCTTACAATCCTCACACTCACAATAAGCACTCAGAAGTGGAAACAGGAAGAGAAAAAATTAGGTGGGGGAGAGGGGGGGGGGGGGGTTGGGGGAGGAGGAGGAGGGAAGAAGAAGAAATTGGTTTCCTTTTTTAAAAGGTATATTCTGCAATTTTTTTCTAAGGGGTTTTTTTGGTTGTTCTTTTTTTGTTTTTGTTTTTAAGTGGATTGGCTGTTTTTTGTTCGTTTATGAATGTGTGTGTGTGTGTTGTGTGTATGTGTGTGTGTGTGTGGTGGGGGGAGGGGGGGTCCTATTAAGGTTTTTATTTTGTTTTGTCTCTTTGGTTGGTTGGTGTTTTTTGTTTGTTTGTTTGTTTGTTGTTATTGTTTTGTTTGGATTTTTTTTCGGGGGAGGGGGGGAGGGGGGAGGGGGTAGGGGGTCTTGGTTTTGTTTCCTTGTTTTTTGTGTGTGTGTACTTTTTTTTTTTTTGTTGTGTTTGTTTTGGGGTTGTTGTTGTTTTTTTGTTTGGGGGTGTTGTTTCGTTTGTTGTGATGTTTGTTTGTTTTTGTTGTTGTGTGCGTCTGTGAGTGTGTGTGTGCATGCATGCGTGTGCGTGCGTGTGTGTGTAGGGCGAACGCACGTGTGGTAGGGTGTGCGTGTGCATGTGTGCGCGCGCGCGCGGTGTGTGTGGCGTGCGTGAGTTAAGTGTAGTGGTGGTGTGGGTTATGTTTGCCTTTGATTATTGTGGGGATTAGGGGAGGGATGGGGGGAGGGGTGGGTGGGTGGGGAGGCGGGGGTGGATGTCAGGCAAAACGAAATTACTCCATCTCACTTCCCGCGCGTCTTGAAGGAAGCAAAGGACGTATTAGAGGGGGCGGGTCTGAGTGTGTGGGGTAGGGGGGGGGATGGGGGGGGGGGAGGGGGGGGGGGGAAGGGGGGGGTTTTGTGAAGGGGGAGGAGGAAGTGGGGAATGGGGCACATGATTCAACCAGGTTTTGTCTAAAGAAGAAGCAGCAGCAGCAGCAGCAGCAGCAGCAGCACCCTCTGTGTCCATAATCAGATTGCCTCCCTCCCGTCTGTTTGCAATGACAGGGGGAAAGGCGGGGGCAGGGGTTCAAATACACCCCCCCCCCCCCCCACCCCCCCCCCACCCCATGTCACTTTTAAAAAATCCCCCCACCCAAAAACCCCACCCACCTTCATTTTTACCCCCACGGAGACAGATAAAAAGCAGATCGATCATTTTATTTTTTTTTAAAAACCCAAGGTGAAGCAATAATGACATTTAAAATGCACACACAACACACCACAAAAACACACACACACACCACACACACACCACACACACACACACACACACCCCCCAAACAACCAACCAACCACACACACACAACCAATCACCACCACCACATCCATCACCAGCCCTCCCACCACCACCTCACCCCCACACAAACCCAAAAACTATCAATTCAACACACCTATCACCCACACAAACTCTCTTTAAATAAACCCATTGACCCCTTGAAGGATCATTCGATAACACCCCCCCCCCCCCCCCAGCCCAACCACTCCTGCACTCTCCCCCCCCCCCCCCCCCCCCCACACCCCCTCATCCCCTAGTCTGCAAAAAAAAGCAGACGACCAGATAGATAAGCCAGCAGCAAAACGTCACTCAATCTTCCTCAGTTTACGTGATCCTTTCATAAACTTTTGTAAGGGTCCCAACCCCTCCCCACCCCCAAACAATCTAAGCACATAAATCTACAACAGCCACCCCCACCCCACTCCCAATCTATCTTTTCTATTTTACCTGATGATATTAAGGGGGGGGGGAGTTTTGCCTAAGTATGGTTGTTTGTTTAAACCACCCCCACCCACCCAAGAAACCAACACAACCCCCCCCCCCCCCCACACACCACACACCAAACGAAAACTAACCCCCCCCCCCCCCCCAAAAAAAAAAAAAAAAAAAGCACCAAAAAGTCATACAGTAAGTAGTGTGAAAGTCAAAGTCAAAAGTTTCAATTATCCCATTTTAGGGCAATTAAGAAAAGAAGGAGGAGGAGTGGTGGAGGTGGTGGTGGGGGGTGGTGGGAAACAGCAGTGCAAATGGGGGTGGTGGTAAGAGTAGTACTAGTAGTACTTAGTAGTAGTAGTAGTAGTAGTAGTAGTAGTAGTAGTACTAGTAGTAGTAGTAGTACTAGTAGTAGTAGTAGTAGTAGTAGTAGTAGTAGTAGTACTAGTAGTAGTAGTAGTAGTAGTAGTAGTGGTAGGAAGAGGAGGAGGGGGAAAAGAAGATACTGCAATACGTAATTTTATACTACAATTAAAGTGTTTTTGACTTGACATAACTTGACAATATAAGTTTATACTGCAATGTAAGCTTATACTGCAATGCAAGTTTATACTGCAAGCAATGTAAGTTTACTCTGCAATTTGATCTTATACCGCAACATAAATCTATGCCGCAGTGTAAATTTATACTGTAATGCAAGTTTTAAAAAACGGTAAAGGTGCCCCATAACCTATGTGGTTGTAGGGCAGCGAGGCGTCAGAGACCTCAACTTCTCTAGAGGCCAGCATATTGAAGGCGGCGCCCATCTCCTCTACCTCGCTGCTTTACCTTCCCTGACCCTAAAGAGGGCAGGTACCCATTTACAGCTGGGGAACTGTACTGAAGCCAAGGCGCGCAAACGGTCACCCATCCAAGAGGTAACCACGCTCGATGTTGCTTAACCATAGCTGGGGGAAAGCGAGTTCTCTGACCACTGAGCTATCTTGTAGGCTACGTCCCCAAAGTAAAACTACACCGGTGATAATAATCTCCGTAGGGGGGCTAATCTGACATGGGATGCGTGCTGAACAAAACCAAAAAGATGACACCGGAACAGGACAGTTACAGCTTCCGTTTCCATCTTCCGCAATGTCTTAGCGTTCATTTGCATACATGTGTGTTCGTGTGTGTTGTGTGTGTGCGTTGTATGTGTAAGTGAGTTTGTGTGTGTGTGTGTGTGTGTGTGTGGAGAGAGAGGAGTGGTGTGTTAGTGTGTGTAGTGTGTGAGTGGTGTGCTTGTGTGTGTGTGTGTGTGTGTGTGTGTGTGTGTGTGTGTGTGTGTGTGTGTGGTGTTTGTGTAAGTGTGACCTGTTTGAGACCAGTGTGTGTGTAAGTGTGTGTAAGTGTGACCTCTGTGTGTGAGAGAGAGAGAGAGAGGTGTGTGTGTGTGTGTGTGTGTGAATGTGTGTGTGTGAATGTGTGTGTGACATCTCTGTGTGTGTGACCTCTGTGTGTGTAACCTTGTGTGTGTGTGTGTGTGTTAGTGTGTGTGACCTGTGTGTGTGTGTGTGTGTGTCTGTGTCTGTGTTAGTGTGTGTGTGTGGCGCCGCTGTTCTCATAACCCCCTATTGATGACTAAAAGATGCTCCTCTCTCCCCATCCCCCTCCCAACCCAACCCCCCCCCCCCCCCCCCTCTCAACTCCACCCCCTCCCCCATGATCAACATGGCTCTGCTAGCGTGAAAATTATGACTCCTACACTACAGACGACAGCAGCTATACAGGCCACTTCACTCCTTCCCACATGTTGATGATGTCTTTTTGCTTCGTAGATATGGAAAACCGATACTTCTGCTGCTGCTGCTGCTGCTACTACTACTACGGATGCTATTGTTGCTGCTGCTTGCTGCTGTTAATGCTGCTACTGTTGTCGCTGCTGCTGCTTGTGTTGTTGCTGCTGCTGTTGCTGCTGCTGTTGTTGTTGCTTGTGTTACTGTTGTTGTTGCTGCTACTGTTGCTGCTGCTGCTGTTGCTGTTGTTAATGCTGCTACTGTTGCTGCTGCTGCTGTTGCCGCTGCTTGCTGCTCTTAATGCTGCTACTGTTGTCGCTGCTGCTGCTTGTGTTGTTGCTGCTGCTGTTGCTGCTGTTGTTGCTTGTGTTACTGCTGTGGCTGCTGCTGCTGTTGCTGCTTGTGTTGCTGTTGCTGCTGCTTGCTGTTGTTGCTGCTACTGTTGTTGCTGCTGCTGCTTGTGTTGTTGCTGCTGCTGTTGCTGCTGTTGTTGCTGCTACTGCTGCTGCTGCTTGTGTTGTTGCTGCTGCTGCTGCTTGTGTTGCTGCTGTTGTTGCTGCTACTGCTGCTGCTGCTTGTGTTGTCGCTGCTTTTGTTGCTTGTGTTACTGCTGTAGCTGCTGCTGCCGTTGCTGTTTGTGTTGCTGTTGCTGCTGCTCCTTATATTGCTGCTTGTGTTGTTGCTATTGCTGCTGTTGTTGCTATTGCTGTTGCTTGTGTTGCAGCTGCTGCTGCTGCTTGTGTTGCTGCTGCTGCTGCTGCTTCTGTTCGGATTTCTCGTTCGCATCTGTAGTATGGTCATTTTCAGCTCTTTTCGACCACACAGTTGTTGGGTGGGGAGTTTTTGTTTGTTTGTTTTTCTGAGAGAGGAACTGACTGCCTGTCATCTCAAATTTCCTACTTCTGAATGTTCATTTCCATCTTTTTTTCCCCCTTTCATTTCCTCTGTGTGTGTGTGTGTGTGTGTGTGGTGTGTGTGTGTGTGTGTGTGTGTGTGTGTGTGTGTGTGTGTGCGCGTGTGTGTGTGTGTGTGTGCGTGTGTGTGTGTGTGTGTGTGTGTGTGTGTGTGTGTGTGTGTGTGTGTGTGTGTGTGTGTGTGTGTGTGTGGTGTCAAAGTCAAATTTTTATTTCCAGATGGTACCCTGAATAAGCAATGCATATACTTTTTTTTTCATGAAGACGTCGTGTCGTGTGATGTGGTGTGTGTGTGTGTGTGTGTGTGTGTGTGTGTGTGTGTGTGTGTGTGTGTGTGTGTATGTGTCAAGTCAAGTCACGTCAAAATTTTATTTTCAGATGGTACATTGAATAAACAATGCATTTGCTTCTTTTTTTTTTTTAATGTGTGTGTGTGTGTTTGTGTGTGTGTGTGTATGCGTGCGTGTGTGTGTGAAAGTGTGTTATGGTTTTTTATGTATCTGTTGTAGTGTGTGTGTGTGTGTGTGTGTGTGTGTAAATGGTGTGTGTGTGTGTTTGTGCGTGCGCGTGCATATGCAAGATCCCTCCCCTTTCCCCTCTAGAACAATGGCTACTGAAAGAAAACCAACACAAAATCTTAATCCTGAGTCCACTCTAGGAAATGAAGAAGTTTAGATGCCATTCGATTCTCAAAGTCTCTGCCATTCCGAAAACGTGCTATATTCACCTTCCTTACCCTGACCCCTCTTCCCTCTCTCCCCTCTCCTATCCCTTTATTTCAACCATCCATCCCCTCCATCCCCCTGCACACACACGCGCACGCGCACGCGCGCGCACCCATGCACTCTCTCTCTTTCACACACACACACACACACACACAACACCACCACCACCACCACCACCCCACACACATGCACACACAAAGACGCACACAAACACATGCACGCACGCATACCACATCACACACCAGCCACATACCCACACACACGCACGCACACACACACACACACACAAACACACCCCACACCACAACACCCAACACACATCACACCATAACACAACATGCACACACACACACACACACACACACACACACACACACACACACACACACACACACACACACACACACACACTTCAATTGACTTGACACACATACACCACACACACACACACACACACACCACCACCACCACATGCACACACTCCTTTTCACACACACACCACAACATTCACACACACACACACACACACACACACACACACACACACACACACACACACCACAACATTCACACACACACACACACACACACACACAACGCACGCACACACTTTCACGCACACTTTCTTTCTTCCTCCAGTTTAAAAACAAAACAAAACAAAACAACCCCCCCTCCCCAAGAATCGAAAACGTTGGCACAGAAGCCTAATGAGGGAACCTTAAAACGTGACTCTCTCATTCCAATTCTGCGCTCATCTCTCTGTCTTTCTTCTTCCCTCTGCCCGCCTGTCTGTATGTCTGTCTGTCTGTCTGGCTGGCTGGCTGGCTGGCTGGCTGGCTGGCTGTCTCTCTCTCTCTCTCTCTCTCTCTCTCTCTCTCATCTCTCTCTCTCTCTCTCTCTCCTCTCTCTCTCTCTCAGTGTGTATGTGTCTTTCTCTGTGTCTATCTGTCTGTGGGTGTATATGTGTGTGTGGCTCTCTCTCTCTCTCTCTCTCTCTCATCTCTCTCTCTCTCTCCTCTCTCTCTCTCTCTCCTCTCTGTATCACTCTATGTCTGTCTGTCTGTCTGTCTGTCTGTCTGTCTCTCTCTCTCTCTCTCTCTCTCTCTCTCACTCTTGCGCACACGTTAAATCCTGTTCCGCTTTTCGTAAGAGTAGGCTATTGTGTGCCGGTGGGAACAGATGACAGAATTTACAAAACCGCATACACACGGGGACTAATTGTAAAAAAGCACATGACTGCTTATTCCATTGTCCTCGATATAAAAGACTATTTTAATTTTTGTTTAATATCTCTCTCTCTCGCTCTGTGCGTGCGTGCATGTATGCGTGCGCGCGTGGCTTCAATTTAACGTCGGTTCACTCTTAGTGATATTAGATGCGCGAGCGCGCGCGCGTGTGTGTGCGTGCGTGTGCGAGTGAGTGTGTGTGTGTTCCCGCGCGCGCGCGTGCGTGCGTGCGTGCGTGCGTGCGTGCGTGCGTGTGTGTGTGTGTGTGTGTGTGTGCATGTACCATCTGCCCCCCGATGTTTCTCCTAGTGATTCATGTAGATTTGATTAGAGCAGACTAATGCCATTCTGTGGCTTGCAAGGAGTCTCCCAGCTTGAATAAGCAGAGACCTCTTCCCCCCACCACCCTCTCTCTCTCTCCTCCTCCTCCTCCACCTCTCTCTCCCTCTCTTTCCTCCCCTTTCTCTTTCTCTCTTTCTCATCCTCCCCCTTCTCTTCCTCCCCCTTCTTTCTCTCCCCTCTCGTCCTCCCTCTCTCTCTCTCCCTCTCTCCTCCCCTTCTCTCCCTCTCTCCCCTCTCCTTCCTCTCTCCTCCCTCTCCCTCTCCTCCCCCTTCTCCTCCACCCCTCTCTCTCCCTATCTTTCCTCCCCTTCTCTTTCTCTCTTTCTCATCCTCCCCCATCTCTCTTTCTCTCCCTCTCCTCCCCCCTCTCCCTGTCTCCCTCTCTCCTCTCCTCCCCCTTCTCTCTCTCTCTCTCTCTCTCTCTCTCTCTCTCCCCCCCCCCCTCTCTCTCTCTCTCTCCTTCCCTCTCTCTCCTCTCTCTCCTCCTCTCTCCTTTCTCTCTCCTCCCTCCCTTCTCTCTCCCTCTCCTCCCTCTTCTCTCTCTCTTCTCCTCCTCTATCCCTCTCCTTTCTCTCTCCTCCCCCTTCTATCTCTCTCCTCCCACTTCTATCTCTCTCTCTCCCCTTCCCCCCCTCTCTCTCCTCCTCCTCCTCTCTCCCTCTCCTTTCTCTCTCCTCCCCCTTCTCTCTCTCTCTCTCTCTCTCTCTCTCTCTCTTTTCTCTCCCTTCTCTCTCTCTCCTCCTCCTCTCTCTCTCTCCTCCTCCTCTCTCTCTTCTTCCTCCCTCCCTCTCTCTCTCTCCCCCTTCCCTCTCTCTTCCCCCTTTTCTCTCTCTCTCTGTCTCTCTACCTACTTCTCTCTCTCCTCTCCTCCCCCACCTCTCTCTCCCTCACTCTCCTTCTCTCCGCCTCCTTTTTTTTTTTAAAGTATTCATTCATTTTTCTATCAAAAAGGGTATTTCTGTATAAGAAGGTATACATGTCTTTATTGATCTTCATTCGATGTAAAAAGTTTATCTATTGGTCTTCATAATTTGTTGTATACGTTATTTCTTTTTCTTTTTTTTTCTTCCTGTTATTCCTCTCAATTGTGTTACAAATTCTTTTTTGTATTGAGGCCACAATGAATAAACCATCTCTCTCTCTCTCTCTCTCTCTCTCCTCTCTCTCTCTCTCTCTCTCTCTCTCTCTCTCTCTCTCTCCTATCTATCTATCTATCTATCTATCTATCTCTCAGTCATTCACTTTCTGATGCTCAACTATTATTGTGAAGACACACAGAATAATCACGTTCGATATAATTATATGATTATTACAAACAGAATGAAGTTTGTGTTTTGTTTGATATGTCTTGTTTGACCCCATTCTAGGGGCTGGAGGCCTGAAGAATACATTTTGTTGATAGTTGTTCTGTCTGTCTGTCTGTCCCCTTTGTTCACCGCATTTGTGCTCTCTCAAAATGTTAATTCATTCAAAATGTTCATTTTCTCTCTCTCACTCTCTCTCTCTCTCTTCCTCTCTCCTCTCTCTCTTCATCTCTCTCTCTCTCTCTCTCTCTCTCTCCCTCTTCGATCATCTCATTTTTTGTTCTCTCTGAAAATGTTCATTCATTCAAAAATTCTCTCTCTCTCTGCCCCCTCTCCTCTCCCCCCCCCCCCCCTCCTCTCTCTCTTTCCCTACCACCCACCCCCCTCTCTCTCTCTCGCTCTTGTGCGCTCTCTCATCTGCGCTCCCCCCATTCTTTCTGCACTGCACTCTATACTACCTCCATCCTCTGTCTCCGCCCTGACCCCAATCACATCCCCCCCCCCCCCCCCCCCCCGCAGTCCCCCCCCCCCCACTCCTCCGCCTGCCTCACCCCCCTCTCTCCCCTCCCCCCCCCCCCCCCCCACTACAGGCTCCATCCTCCCCCCCCCCCCCCCCCCTTTCTCCCAAAGTATGCAGCAGGCATGTTCTGCATCTTCCCGATCCATTTCTATTCATCTTACTACGGTGTGCACTCTTGCTGTCAAGGAACCGTTAGTTTAGCGTAGTATATATATATATATATATAATATATATATATATATATATATATATATATATATATATATATAGTCTAGCTCTCTCTGTCTGTCTCTGTCTGTCTGTCTGTCTCTCTCTGTGTCTGTCTGTCTCTCTTTCTCTCTCTCTCCCTTCCTCCCTCCCTCTGTGGTGTGTGTGTGTGTGTGTGTGTGTGTGTGTGGTGTGTGTGTGTGTGTGTGTGTGTTGTGAAAGAAAGACAGACGGACACAGACAGAGAAAAGGAGAAACACAGAAAGACAGAGAGACCGAGGCACAGACACAGAGAAAGACAGAGAGAGAGAGTCAGAGACAGAGAGACAGACAGAGAAACAGTGAAAGAGACAGAGACACAGAGAGAGACAGACAGACAGAGGCAGAGACAGAAGACAGACAGAGGAACGGGTATGAAAATCACTGTGGATGGGGATGACCATCACAACTTTGAAGGCTTGGGTAGGGGTGGATGGGGGAGAGAGTAGGGAGAGAGAGAGGGGGGGAGAGAGAGAGATGGAGAGAGAGAGGGAGGGAGAGAGGGAGGGAGAAAGAGGGGAGAGAGAGGGAGGGAGGGAGAGAGAGGGGGAGAGAGAGACAGAGATTGAAGGAGAGAGAAAGAAAGACAGAGAGAGACACAGACACGGACAGAGAGACACACACACAGAGAGAGACACAGAGAAAGAGACTAGAGAGAGATTCGACAGCAGAAAGGTTGTGACACTAAAATATATTAAAAAAAACTAACAAACAACCCCCCCCCCCCCCCCCCTACTTCAAAACCATTTTTGAACACACACAAAACCCAAAAACAAAACCAAATTTAAAAAACCACCCCTACACTCCAACTCGCGTTCTCACTGACATATATACAGGTTTTACTTTTCTTCGTGTATTCCCCCCCCCCCTCCCCCAACCCCCCCCCCCTCCCCCCCCCCAAAAAAAAAAAAAGCCAGAGAAAAACCAACACTGAAACAACCTTCCTCCTCCTCTTCCTTCCTCCCTCTCCTCCTTGTTTCAACACCGTTTACTCAGCGTGCTGTCAAACCAAAGCAAAGCAAAACCTGTCCTTTCTCACTCCCGGCTCATTTCGTTTCCACCGAAACTCCCCATGTCACAACACAACAGCCCCCCCCCCGCCCCCCCCCCCCCCCCCCCCCCAGTAAAGTCAGCTTTTGTAAATGGACTTTGGGTTCTCTGAACTGAAGGCACGCACGCAAAAGGCACGGTACGCCGGGTTTCATGACACTTTCAAAAAATGTTTGCTAAATTGCGAGACGTGATGGTTTTTGTTTTCGGGGTAGGGTGTGTGTGTGTGCGTGCGTGTGTGTGTGTGTGTGTGTGTGTGTGTGTGTGTGTGTGTGTGTGTGTGTGTGTGTGTGTGTGTGGTCTGTTTTATTTTGTTTTTTGTGTTCCCTGAGGGCTGGTTCTTCATTAAACGTCCAGATATTTTGTTGTTGGGTCTACAAACGAACTCGATGATGATGATGATGATGATGATGATGATGATGGCGGTGACAAAGATGATGATGACGATGATTTTTTTTTTTAAATGATGGCGGCGACGGTAATGATGTGATGGCGATGACAAAGTGATGATGACGATGTGATGTGATGATGACGACGACGGTGACAAAGATGATGATGACGGTGATAAAATTGATGATAACGACGACAATGATGTGATGTGATGATGATGACAATGTGGCGACGATGACGATGTCTTTGATGATAAAAATTATGACGACGACGATGTGATGACTATATGATGATGATGATGATGATGATGGCGGCGGCGACGATGACCATATGATAATGACGATGATGATAATAACAATGATGATGATTATGACGATGATAATTAATAATAATGACAACAACAACACACGCAATCTATATAGCTCTGAATCTTGTGGGAACAACTCAAATCACTAAAGCCTGGACAGGTTGCGCGCGCGCGCCTGTGTGTGTGCGTGCGTGTGTGTGTGCGTGCGCGCGTGCGTGCGTGTGTGTGCGCGCGCGCGCGCGCGCGTATGTGTGTGTTTAAAAGAACTTTTGTTCATGCATGGTATATGAAGTTTTTCCCTTGGTGATAACACTGAAGAATTGGGAATTGGGGAGGGGGGTGGGGTCCTAACCGATGACTTTTTGTTGTTGTTTTTTAGGGGGGGGGGGGGGGGGGGGGGGGGGGGGGGGGGGGGGGGGGGGGGGGGGGGGGGGGGGGTTGGTTGGGTTGGTTTCCAGAGTTCCAAGGTTTACCAAAAATGGTCAGATTGTTCACGAGTACATACAGACGACCAGGGCACAGGGGTAGCTCAGTGGTGGGAGCACTCGCTTTCCCCCAGCCAAGTTAAGCAGCATCGAGCGAGGTTACCAGTTTGGATGGGTGACCGTTTGCGCGCCTTGGCTTCAGTACAGTCCCCCAGTTCACCCAGCTGTAAATGGGTACCAGCCTCTTTAGAGAGTCAGGGAAGCGCTTTGATTTGTTTTCGCAAGATATAGCGCTATATAAATTCCATATAATTATTATCATTATTAAGGTAAAGCAGCGAGGGAGAGGAGATGGGCGCGGCCCTCAATATGCTGGCCCCTAGAGAAGTTGAGGTCTTTGACACCTCGCTCCCCTACGACCTTATAGGCTATGGGAGTACTATACACTCACGCACGCACGCACGCACAACACACACACAGACTGACACAACGCACGCACGCCACGCAAAACACACACACACACACACACACACAGTGACACACACACTCAGAGTTCTCCGACCAAACAAAAAACAAGGCAATTTTCCTCCCACACAAACAGCTGCACAGAAAGACGCACAAACACACAGAGACAGACAGACACACAGAGTGACAGAGAGAGACACACATAGAGAGAGAGAGACAATAATTCTCCTACCACACACACACACACACACACACATAAACAACCCCCCCCCCCCCCCCCAAAAAAAAAAAAAAAAAAAAAAAAAAAACGCCATCTTTCCTCCCACACACACACAAAAACAGCTGACAACTTGAATCGAAACTCCCCATCCACCCACCCACCATCACCTCCCTCCCAACCCCCCAAATCTCCCAAGCCACACTCCCACCCCTCCACCCTCCACCTCCCCCTCCCCCCATACCCCCCTCCCCTTTCCCACCCCTGGCTACCGTTTTCCCCCATCACTCCAGAGACAGGAAAAGACATCAAACCAGCCCCGGTACAGGTAGTCCAATAAAATATAACAAAAAACCTTGAAGCAAAGTGTTGTTTGTTCCCGCAGCAGCGGACAAGCCATAAAAACATCAGCACAGCGCCAACTTCTTCATTCAACTCTTTTTGCTCCCCACTGATGTTTGTGTGTGGGATTGTTGAACATAATAATAATGATGATGATAATAATAATGATAATAATAATAAATGGAATGTATGTAGCGCTGTGTCTTGCAAAAGAAAGCAAGAAATAGTTTGTAATAGTGAACAGCAATGTTTTGCAATGATTTTCTGATGTAGTACACGATTGATTCAATAATGGTCACTGCTTGTGTCAAATTATATATACCCTTAGTATTATTTCACATGATTTATTCAATAATGGTCACTGCTTGTGTAAAATTATATATACCCTTAGTATCATTTCACACGATTTATTCAATAATGGTCACTGCTTGTGTAAAATTATATATACCCTTAGTATCATTTCACACGATTTATTCAATAATGGTCACTGCTTGTGTAAAATTATATATACCCTTAGTATTATGTCACACGATTTATTCAATATTTGTCACTGCTTGGGTAAATTATACCCTTAGTATTATTTTCCCCAACAGTATTTTTGGCCTTGTGGATGTTATTTTCCTAAGTTGCTCTCTCTCTCTCTCTCTCTCTCCTCTCTCTCTCTCTCTCTCTCTCTCTCTCTCTCTCATATCTGGTTTTTCTATTCCAAGAATTTTTGTGTGTGTTTGCTCTACAAATTGATATGTTTCCTTGTGTTATTTTCCTTTTTTTTTCTCCTTCTTACATTAACAAAGATTGCAATTGATAAAAATGCTTGTTGTTGGTTGGTTTTCCATTTTGCAGCTCAGCAACCGTCATGTTCATGTTAATGTTCATCGTTTGAATTGAGCACACACACCGTAAGCTACAAGCTTGTTGTTGCTATGATTCCAAAATACTGTTTGTTTTCAATGTTTCTTCTCATTTCTGATTTTTTTTAAAAACCCTGTTTAAACCAACATCAGCACAGTGCCAACATCTTTCTCCACCTGCATCTTAAACTTACCTACAAGGATTCGAACCTCCCAACCACCCACATCTGATTCCCCTCACCCCCCCCCCCCCCCCCCCCCACCCCCAGCTCACCTCACTCATCCACCCAGCCATCCATCACTCCTCACCTCATCAAAGCCTCATCTAAGAAGGCAGATGGCAGGAAGGTTAAGACAAACAAGAAAGCCTGGTGGTTTTTAGAGTGATGTAGTCGTGATCTGTTGACCCGGGTTCGAATCTCGTT
>CM054158.1:46852761-46867761 GCA_028751875.1 Rapana venosa | reverse complement strand
CAGAGAGAGAGAGAGGGAGAGAGACAGACAGACAGACAGACAGACAGACAGAGGGGGGAGAGAGAGAGACAGAGAGAGGGGGAGAGAGAGACAGAGACAGACAGAGACAGGGAGAGACAGACACACAGATTTTGAGACAGAGAAAGAGAGGAGGGGGGAGGGAGAGAGGGAAAGGGAGAGGGATATAGGGAGGGAGACAGAGAGAGAGAGGGAGGAGGGAGGGAGGGAGGAGGGAGGGAGGGAGAGAGAGAGAGATAAAGAGAGAGGGAGGGGAGAGGGGAGGGAGAGAGGGAGAGATAACGATAACGAAATTTTATTTTCTGAGAGTAACAGAATAAAGTACAAAACTTTTTTTTTTTTTACATCCCAGCCCTCGATAAGAGGGAGAGAAAGTGTGTGTGTGTATGTGTGTGAGAGAGAGAGAGAGAGAGAAGAGAGAGAAGGGGAGAGAGGGGAGAGAGAGAGAGAGAGAGAGAGAGAGTGACAGACAGACGACGGAGGGAGGGAGGGGAGGAGGGAGGAGGGAGAGAGAGAGATAAAGAGAGAGGGAGGGGAGAGGGAGGGAGAGGGGAGAGATAACGATAACGGAAATTTTATTTTCTGAGGGTAACAGAATAAGTACAAAACTTTTTTTTTTTTTTACATCCAGCCCTCGATAAGAGGGAGAGAAAGTGTGTGTGTAGTGTGTGTGTGTAGAGGAGAAGAGAGAGAGAGAGAGAGAGAGAGAGAGAGAGAGGGGAGAGAGAGAGATGAGAGAGAGAGAGAGAGAGAGAAGTGACAGACAGACGACGGACGGACAGACAGACAGACGGACAGACTTACAGAGAAAAAACAGAGAGAATGAGACAGACAGGGAGCGAAGAGACAACAGACGGACGGACAGACAGACGGACAGACAGAACAGAAACAGAGAGCCTGAGACAGACAGGGAGCGAGAGAGACAGACAGACAAACAGACACATAGACACAGAAAGAGACACAGACACAGAGAGACAGACACAGAGACAGAGCGAGAGATAGAGAGAGAAGAAAAGAGAGAGAGAGCGAGAGAGAGAGAGAGAGAGAGAGAGAGAGAGAGAGAGAGAGAGAGAGAGAGAGGGGGGGGAGGGAGAGAGAGAGAAAGGCCAACGATCTCTGCACGCATGCTACGGTCATTTCTGTTTCACCCCTTCACTTCTTTCTGCACTAAAAGGTTTCTGTGCTGATGTCCTGTATGCTTGTATGCATATTGCATGATGCTTTGCGTGCGTGGGTGCGAGCGGACGGTGCGGGGAAGAGAGGAGAGAGAGAGAGAGATAGGAGAGAGAGAGAGGAGAGAGAGGGAGTGTGTGTGTGGGGGGTGTGTGTGTGTGTGTGTTTTGTGTGTGTGTGTGTGTGTGTGTGTGTGTGCCGCGCGCATGTGTTTTGTGCATGTGTTTTGTGTTTGTGTTTCTGTGTCTGTGTGGTGTGTGTGGTGTGGGTGCGGGGTGGACGTTTTTTGAAATTTGGGTGGTGGTGGGGGTGTGTGTGTTGGTGGTGTGTGTGTGTTTTGTGTTGTGTGTGTGTGCGTGCGTGCGGGGCGTGCGTGCGTGCGTGCGTGCGTGTGAAAATTTTAAATTTTGTTAAAACTATTTGTCACCGGGTGCATGTTTAATCTAGCGTTTTGATTTGGTTATACAAGATATAGTGCTATATATATAAATTCCACATAATATAATTATGTTTATTTTATCATCATCATTATGATGATCATGATGATGATGATTATTATCAGCATCATCATCATTATTATCATCATCATCATTATTATTATCACCATTATTATTATTATTATTTTCACCATTATTATTATCATTATTGTTGTTATTATTTTTCTTGCTATTACTATCATCACATCACTATTTTTATCATTATCATCATCACATCACTTCATCCACCAAAGCAACAGCCCCACCCCCACCCCCACCTTCCTCAAAAACTCTTTTTTTCCCCAAATTTCTCAGCAACCACGGGGGACACGTCCCCTCCCCCTCCCTCTTTCCCCCCCACCCCAACCCGCCCCCTCCACCATCCCAACCCCCCCCCCCCCCCCCCCCCCCCCCCCCCCCCGCACCTCCTCCCAAAAAAAAACAAGTGTCGACTGCAGAGAAGGGAGTCTTTCATAAATGACGGGCCGTGAAAGGGTCCTGTTTTCTGTCAGGGGTGTGAAGGGGGGCCACGCTTCTTGTGTTTAGTGAAGGTGACAAACAAGGCCCCGCCAGCAAGCCCTCCATCCCCCCCCCCTCCCCTCCCCCTCCTCCTCCCCCCCCCCCCCCCCCCCCCCCCCCCCACCCCTCTTCCGCCTTGTTAGGTTTTATTGGGGTTTTACGTGGATATTCGTTCAGAGCTGACTTTAAGTGGGTGGTTTGTTTTGGTGCAAAAGGGTCCAAAAGAAATACAGTGAAACTTTATCTCTCTCTCTCTCTCTCCTTCTCCCCCTCTCCCCCCCCTCTCTCTCCTCCCCCTCTCCATTTTCCCCTCTCTCTCTCTCTCTCCTTCACACCACCACACACACACACACACACAACACACCCCAACATATATATATATATATATATAATATATATATAAAATATCTTTATATATATATATATAATATATTCTCATTAGGTCATATTCATTGACCATCATGCACATATGTGTGTGGTTTTTTTAAAATGTTGTCATTCGTTTCCAGCAAAGAGTGGCCTGAACAGTGGACCCAATCCATCATAGTTCCACTTCCAAAGAAGGGAGACCTGAAGAAGTGCCAAAATTACAGAACAATCAGTCTGATAAGCCATCCAAGCAAAGTTATGCTACGCATTGCCTTGAACAGACTGAAACCACAAGCAGAAGAAATCCTATCAGAAGAACAGGCAGGATTTTAGACCAGGTCGAAACACTGTCGAGCAGATCTTCAACATCAGAAAGCTCATAGAGAAGCATCTCCAACATCAGCTACAGCTCTACAACAACTTCAATTGACTTCAAGAAAGGCCTTCGACCGAGGGGGTGGCAAGAAGCTCTTTTGGCCAAGTCATGAGAGACTATAGCTTCGACGAGGACCTGATTCAATTTATCCAGGCGCTGTATGACAGCTCCCAAAAGTGCAGTCCCCCATGGGTGGAGAAATTTGGGGGGGTTCTTCCGGACTTCAGTTGGAGTTCCTGACAAGGCTGCCCGCTAATTTCCCCCCCTTCTTTTTCAACGTGTTCCTGGAGAACATCATGCAGGGCCCCTCCTTGACTTCAAGACCACAATCACAATAGGAGGAAGGCCAGTCTGCAATCTTCGATTCGCAGACGATATTGATCTCATGGGCCGCAGTGAAGAAGAACTCCAGGATCTCACCACCAGATTGGAAACATCAGCCAATGCCCACGGTATGGAGATCAGCACGGAAAAGAGCAAGATCCTAGTGAACAGTACCACACCGACCACTCCCACCAGCATCAAGATAGTGGCGAGACACTAGAGGAGGTGAAACTTTCAAGTACCTTGGAGCAGTCATCACCAAAGAAGGCACGAGCACACAAGAGGTGAAGATCAGACTTGCTGTGGCACTCCCTCCATGACTAAGCTGGCGAAAGTGTGGAGAAACCACAACATCAGAACCCACACTAAGGTCAGACTCTACAAGGCACTCGTCACATCCATTTGCCTTGTACACTGTGAAGCATGGAAAACTTACTGACGATTAGAACGTCGCATTCAAGCCTTGAGATGAAGTGCCTCAGGCGGATCCTGAACATCACCTACAGAGACCACAAAACCAATGACTACGTCTGGCAGCAGATCGAGGCACTGGCTGGCAAACAAGAACCATTGCTAGATACAGTCAAACGGAGGAAACTGAAGTGGTTTGGCCACACAACAAGGCATAACAGCCTGTCAAAGACAGTCCTGCAGGGAATGGTGGAAGGAGCAAGGAGGCAGGGACGACCACGCAAAAGCTGGATATCCAACATCAAGGAGTGGACCGGCCTCACTGTACCAAACCTCCTGAAAACAGCCCAGGACAGAACCATTTGGCGGTCCACTTGCAGCGTCCGTGCGGGTACCCCAACGGTCGTCCCGACCAAGGGATGAAGAAGAAGAAGAAGAAGAAGAATTCGTTTCCTACCGGCACGAAATGGCCTAACTCTTCCCAAAGGCGGAACGGGTTTATAAACGTGTGCGCGCAAGATGACCGATCTTCAGCGGTGCGTTCGCGCACATGGCCAGGAGACCTCAGTTTATAAAGTCTCATCCAAAGGACTTTTTTTGACATTCACTTCGATTTGCTCGTCAAACTGGTGAAGACAGTGGCAAAAGGCTGGGGGGAATCGAACCCAGAATCTCACGGTTTAACTTGTCAAGGCAAGTGAAGGTCTGCGGCCCCTTGGGTAGTATGCCCCCAACCCCCCACCCCCCTCCCCCGCCCCTCCAAACCGCCCCACCCCCCTCCCCCCGCCAACCCTCAACAGCGTCAAACTGGCGGGAAGAGGCGGGAGGAGGGGGGTGGAGGTAGGTTCGTACGCTCCCCCCACCCATCCTGGACAAACCGACTGCTAGGACGAGACAGAAAGGCAGAGGGGATATTAAGGTTTGGAGACAGCAGTAAGTCTACGGTGTGGTGCACATGCCACCGTTAACACACACACACACGCACGCACGCACACGCACACACGCACGCACGCACGCACGCACACACACACGCACGCACGCACACACACAGACACACATACACACACACATATACACACATACACACACACACAGATTACGTTTATTTATTCTATGTCTGCATATATAATTTATATTATCTTTTTTTCTTTAGATAAATGGCTTGATGAAAAAAAAAAAAGCAAATGCACTGCTTATTCAATGTACCATCTGAAAAAAAAAGTTTGACTTTGACTTTGACACACACACGCACGCACACGCACGCACACACACACACACACACACACACACACACACACACACACACTGTGCTTTCTTTACGACTGCTGTGTGTGTGTGTGTCCGCCACCGAACCGTTTTGTCACAACCCACCGTCGTCGGGACAGTAGCTTGCCCCTGTTAAAGGCTACACTCCCTGCTTAAGATTTGGTCACTTTTCCTTCTGTTTTCCTATAATATTACTCTTGTATTCATATTGCACGCACTAAGGCATCTACAGAAATAATTTTGTTGTAAATGTTGTGTGAAAGACTAGGTAAATGTGTTTCCATATCCTATGTAGTGGTAAGGGAGCGAGGCATCAGAGACCTCAGCTTCTCCAGGGGCCAGCATATTGAGGGCGACCCCCATCTCCTCTCCCACGCTGCTTTACTTTCCCTGACCCTGAAAAGGCAGGTACCCTTTTACAGCTGGGTGAAGTGGGGGACTGTGCTGAAGCCAAGGCACGCAAACGGTCACCCATCCAAGTGGTAACCACGCTCGACGCTGCTTAACCTTAGCTGGGGAAAGCAAGTGCTCTGACCACTGAGCTACCCCGTCCCTAGTTTCTCTAGGGGCCAATATAGTGAGGGCGGTGCCCATCTCCTCGCCCTCGCTGCTTTACCTTCCCAAAGACGAGCCTCTGATTCAAAACTCGTGTGATTTCGCACAAATTTGGCAGGTTTGAATTGTTCTTTTTCCAGCAAACACTGTATACCCTCTCCTCAGTCCTTCTGTCGTCTGCTAGCTTCTTAATCACAATACGATGCATACACTGGGGGTGTTAACACTGTAGGAACACATGAAATCCTCATTTCAATGATCATTTCCAACTTTCTTGTGACAACCTGGTATTGATTGCTCTATGTCCTCAATCCCCCCAAAACAAGTACACAAGTGCATTTTTCTTTTCATACTTCAATATATAAAAAAAAGTCTGTGGAAAAACAGCACATTATCCCTCCTAGCACTCTATATAGAATGTCCTCAATCCCCCCCAAACAACTACACAAGTGCATTTTTTCACACTTAAATTTTTTTTTTAATCTGTGAAAATCGGCACATTTTTTCCCGACTGGCTCTCTATAGAATATCATCAATCCTCTAAAAACAAGTGCACAAGCGCATTTTTTCACATTTTAATTTATTTTTAAACCCTCTGTGAAAATCAGCACATTATCCCTGCTAGCACTCTATACAGAATGTCCTCAACCCCTCCTAAAAATAAGTACACAAGTGCATTCTTTTCAAACTTCAATTTTTTTTTATTCTATGAAAATCAGTACAAATTTTTCCCGACTAGCACTCTATATAGAATGTCCTCAATCCCCCCTAAAAACAAGTACACAAGCGCTTCTTTTCCCCACTCTTTAAACAAATCTGTGAAAATCAGCACAAAATGTTCCTCCTGACTAGCGATTGGCAGCCGTCAGTCTCGGAAGACTTATGGCCATAACCGTGCTCTAGGTGGGAGTGACCTCTCTAGAGCGCAAAGCCTGGGTAAGTAAGTATGGAGGGCAAGCTGTTACCCATGCAGAAGACCCCCACCCCCACCCCTCTCCACATCACTGGAATGATCCATTGTTAAGGCAATCGCCAATACACATGGATCCAGAGCCGTCGCAGCTGGAGTTGCCAGAACGATAACGGTAACGAAATTTTTATTTTCTGAGGGTAACAGAATAAGTAACGACTTTTTTTTTTTTTACCATCCAGCCTTCGAGAACAGAACAATGCTGTATACAGCCTCTAAATGCCTTGGGGACTCTGACTCCAGATTTTTCCTCAAGGTTGACTCCCGAAGCCTCCTTCCCTACGAATAGGTATGGCCAGGCCGCAAGGCAGCGGAGGTTTGAAATCAAGAGTTTTCCCTTCTCCTAGATGAACAGTCTTCTCAGATTGACGAGCTCCATCTCATAGAAAGATACTGCTGCATAGTACATTCATGACCCGCAACGCTAAAGCGGGAGTGTAGCCTACCCAAGTCTTACAGCCGCGTCCTCACCCACAATCAGCCAGTGAAATACGATTGTGGCCGCGCTGCTTGCCAGTCTGTCTGTGCCCAGATGTCGGTCTTTCGCCTACAGACAGGTCTGTCCCCTCCAGTCTTGTCTCTTGCTATATATAATAAAATACACCACACCACACTATATTATACCTCTACTTCTCCTTTCCTTCGGATGAGACTATAAGTATAAACCGAGGCCCCGTGTGCGAACGCATGCAGAACATCTTGCGCACACGTTAAATCCTGTTCCGCTTTTCGGAAGAGTAGGCCATTGTGTGCCGGTGGAAACAGATGACAAAATTTACAAAACCGCATACACACGGGGACTAGATGCAAAAAAGCACATGAGTGCTTATTCCATTATCCTCGATATAACAGAAAAAAATAAATTAATTAAAATTCCCATTTGTTTGCAACATGCATTTTTTTTTAAGTTAAAATAAAGGAAGGGAGGGGGTGAAGGTGGGTAGGTTGAAGGGGGGGAGGGGGGTGAGGTGGGGGTGGGAGAGCACAAAAAAAAGGGGTAACTTAGCAAGTGAAACGCTGAATCATCATATTCAATTTCTATCCGCCCCCCCCCCCCCCCCCCCCCCCCCCCCCCCCCCCGTCTTTCTTATTCTTCTTGATGTTCGTCTTGACTTGTTTGACGTCATTGTTTTATCTGTTGTTGATTGTTATGCCTGTGTTTGTGTGCTTGTTTTTCTCGGTTGTTCTTTTTTTTTTTTTTTTTTTTTTTGGGGGGGGGGGGGGTGGGGGGGGCTTGTTTTGTTATTTTTTTGTTTTAAAAGGGGGGAGAGGTGTCCATTCTATTGCTTGTTTGTTTGCTCTGTTTTCGTCTTCATGGTGTGGGTTTTGTTTGGGGGTGTTGTTGTTTTGTTGTTGTTTGGGGTTTTTTTGGGGGGGTGTTGTTTGGTTGGTTGGAGGGTTTTTTTTTTTGTTTGTTGGAGGTTTTTGTGTATCTTTGTTGTTGGTTTGCTTTTTTGTTGTTTTTTGGTCACCCTCTGGAGGTAAAGCTTCAACACCAACACTGACATGGATAGATCTTTGGTTATAATTGATTGTAGGAGAGATCTATGGGCATGTCTCTCTCTCTCTCTCCTCTCTCTCTCTCTCCTCTCTCAAAACACACACAACACCACACACACACACACACACACACTCACACAAAATCTCTCTCATACACACACACACAATCAATCTCTCTCTCTCTCTCTCTCTCCCCTCTCTCTCTCTCCCCTATCCCTCCCTCACAAAACACACACACACATATATATATATATATATACACAACACACACACATTCTCTCTCTCTCTCTCTCTCCTCTCTCTCTCTCTCTCCTCTCTCTCTCTCCCTCCCTCACACACACCCACTCACACACACACACACACACACCCACTACATCCCACACACACACACATATACATGTATATACACATATATCCCTCTCTTCCCTTCCCACCTTCTTCCCCCTCTCCCTCACACACACACCACACACACACACACACACAACAACACACACACACCCTCACTCTCCCTCACACACACACACACATGATATACACACATTCTCCCTCTCCCTTCCCACCTTCTTCCCTCTCACCCTCACACACACACACACACACACACACACCACCACTACACACACACATAAACTTTCTCTGTACCTCTCACCCACCGAAAGCCTCCAAGTGACACCCCCCCTTAAGCGTGTCCCTGCATATTCAATTGTCCCTTCCTCAATCCTGTGACAGCCAGTAGAAGAAGACAGGCAGCTAAAATACCACACTATATGTAAAAATAAAAATATATAAAATAAATACATAAAATAAAAAAATTCGAAAAGCCATGAATTGGATGCGTTCTGGTGGGGTGGGGGGAAAACTGGGTTTTTTTGTCCTGCAGTGACGTGCTGTTTGGGTATGAGAGCAACACTGACTACCAGTTTGCAACAATGTGGTATCTGAAATCTTCTTCTCTTCCTTCTTCTTTTCTTTCTTTCTTTGTCTTCTTTCTTTCTCTTTTCTTTCTTTTCTTTTCTTTTCTTTCTTTCCTTCTTTCTTTCTTTCTGTCTTCTTCTTCATCATCATCTTCTTCTTCTTCTTCTTTTCTTTCTTTCTTTCTTTCTTCTTCTTCAGCGTCTTCTTCTCCTCCTCCTCTTTTCTTCTTCTTCTTCTCCTCCCCTCTTCTTCTTTCTTCTACTTCTCCTTCATCTCCTTCTTCTTCGTCTCCTCTCCTCCTCCTTTTTTTCTCCTCCTCCTCCTTTTTCTTCTTCTTCAAATTCTCCTCCTCCTTCTCGTCCTTCTTCATCATCTTCTTCTCCACCTGATTCTCCTCCTCTTTTTCTTCATCTTCTCCTCCTCTTCCTTCTTTCTTTCTTTCTTCTTCTTCATCTTTTCCTCCTTCTTCTCCTCCTCCTTTTTCTTCATCTCATCATCTTCTTCTTCTCCTCCTCCTCCTTCTTTCTTCTTTTCTTCTTCTTCTTCATCTTCTTCTCCTCCTCCTTCTTCTCCTCCTCCTTTTTCTCCATCTCGTCATCATCTTCTTCTGCTCCTCCTCCTCCTCTTCCTCCCTCTTCTTCTTCTTCGTCGTCGTCGTTGTCGTCGAACGCCCATGAATGCAGCAACTATTGTTGTCTTTGTCATATAAGCGAAAAATGCGTTGCGCTGCCGTTACTAAACAAGCCAGGCCCAATACCGCGCATCCGACTTGAGCGTGGGAGAGAGCTTGTTATTTTCTTTTAATTCAATTAAAGTCTTTCTGGAGAGAGAGAGAGAGAGAGAGAGAGAGAGAGAGAGAGAGAGAGAGAGAGAAGAGAGAGAGAGAGAGAGAGAGAGAGGAGACAAGGCAGGAGCAATTGGACCAAAGAAGGCAGAAAATAAGACAAGGAGACGTGACAGGAAGGAAAAGGAACAAAGGAGGGGGAAAAACAGAGAGAGGGATAGAAAAGAAGGAATTGCTAGCACATCTTTTCCAAATGGTGGAGATGCCATTTATACTGACAGACCCCCTGGCATCCTCATGGGGTAAAAACAAACAAAACAACCAACCAACCAACACACACACACACAAACAAACAAACACCTGATCAGCTAACACGATTGTGTTGAAACATCTGAATATATGTGGAAGGGGGTAAAGGGGGGGGGGGGGGGGGGGGGGGGGGGGGGGAAGATACAGGTTGTTTCTTTTTGGTTTGTTATTTTTATTCATGTACTTATTCATTCCATTTTTTCCACTTTAAGTCACGGCAGATTTCTCTGTGTGAAATTCGAGGGCTGCTCTCCCCGGGTGAGAGCGTGTCGCCACAAGAGCACCGCCACCCCTTTTTTAATTTTAATTTTTATTTATTTACCTGCCTGCAACTGTATTTTGTCTCCCTATCACTCTGGCTTTTTTTTCCCTACAGAATTTTGCCTGGGACAACGCTCTTGTTGCCGTGGGTTCTTTAACAAGCGCTTCAATCATTTTGTGTAACACCTGGTTCATCGTCTCATCACCAAGACCACCACATAAGATGGAGGGGAGGGGCGGGGGAGAAGGAGGAAGGAGAGGGGGGTATTTGGGGCCGCAAACGGGATCGAACCACAGCGCACACTTCCGACCCCGGTCTTTTCGCTTTCTAGGCAAGGCCTCGTTACCTCTAAGACCACTGATCCACCAACGCATATACAACTTTGGAAAGGGGGAAAGGGGAGGAGGGGAGGGGGGGAGGGGGAGAGGAGGGGGAGTCATTGACTAGCTTAAACGAACACCACCACCACCACCACCACACGTATTGGATTCAGGCAGTTAGCTGGGCCCAAACACAGCATTCCTTGTGACTACAAGCCTGAGGTATCTATCAGCCACCAAATAAAATAAAATAAAATAAAATACAAGTGGTGCTATTCTCACTACAGGGATAGGGATAGAAGGGAAGCTCAGGAGCTACAACTACAGTAGCAAAAAAGCCTGGCTGGCAGTGGAGAAGGGATGGCATTGTAGCCCTACCCCCCCCCAATACCAGACATAACCCCCCTACCCACCACTCCCCCTTTCCCTTCCACACCCCCCCCCCCCCCCCCCCCCCCCCCACCTGCCAGAGGTGATAAGGCCACAACAGCCTCACTGTTCCTCCTCCCAACTACACTCCACCTCTAGATACAGCAGCCACACCTTTCCCCCCTCCATACATACATGTATACACACACACACCTTTGGCTGCACACCACCTTCAAATTTTTTTGGGGGGGGCCACTTTTCCTTCTGTTTTCCTATAAATCACTCTTTTGCATATAATATAGGGCATTCACAAAAATTCTTTGGACTGAAAACTCGTGTGATTTTGCGCAATTTTTAGTCGGTTTGAATTTCATTTTTGCATTTTTTTCTCTCCAGAAAACACTGTACCCTCACCCCCTCAGTCCTTTTGTCGTCTGCTAGCTTCCTTACCACAATATATATGCGCGTCGAGGGACAACACTGTAGGAACACAAGCAATCCTCATTAATTTTGATGATCATTTCCAACTTTCTCATGACTACTACCTGGTATTGTTCTGTGTTCTCAATCATCCCCCCCCCCCCCACCCCCCACCCCCAAAAAAGTTACACAGTGCAATTTTTATACATCCATAAAAAAAAATCCTGTAAACATCCGCAAAAAACAATTTTCTGACTACCACTCTACAGAAGATACTACATATCCAGGAAGATCCCCTGTGGAAATGGCGGGGAGGGGAGGCGGAGAGAGGAGGGGGGCAACATAAACTGCATCCCCACCTTCTGGAAATTCTGTGCTAAGACTTCCCTCTTTTCTATCCCTCTCTTTTCTCTGCCTTGTTCTTTTTTTCTGCTTGTTTTCAATTTTTCCCCATGAGGGCCTGGTGTAAAGAAGCCTCTGGGCTGATCCATTTACCCTCATTAGAATATTCGAGTTCGAGTTCTTCCTGTCACCCCCCTTCTTGTCTATTTTCTGCCTTTTGGGGTCCATTTTCCTGCCCTTTTTAGCCCCAGATAAACCCAAAAAAACTTACACTATAACACTTATTTTCTCCCACGCCGAAGAAGAAGTCGGGGATACCCTGGGCCGGCCTGGTTTGTCAGGCGCTGAAGTTAATTAATTACCGGGCAGCGCCAGGCATTGTCGCTCCTATGACAACAGACAACAATGGTTGCCGTCTGAGCGTTCTGGAAGGTAAGGGTGGAGTGTAGCCTGTGTTTTCCTCATTCTTCGGCTCTCACTACAGGCTGCACACCCGTATTTTTTTAAAAAATCACTCTTGTCCTTCTGTTTTTCTACGTGACTCTTATATTCATACTGCACGTACTAAGGCATCCACAGAAATAAAAAACACTTTTTTTGTGAAAGACTAGCCTCTGACTCAAAACTCATGTGATTTTGTGAACAAATTTGGTAGGTTTGAATTTTTTTTTTTTTTCAGTAAACACTGTATCCGCCTCAGTCCTTTGTCGCCTGCTAGCTTCCTTACCGAAATATGCATGCGCGGGGTCAGCGCTGTAGGAATACAGGCAATCCTCGTTTGATGGTTATTTCCAACTTTCTCGTGACTAGGCTACCTGGTATTTGCTCTATGTCCTCAATCCCCAAAAAACAAGTGCACAGTCCATTTTTTCATGCTTAAAAAAAATCTGTGAAGATCACCAACATTTTTTTCCACTCGCACTCTATAGAAACAAGTGCACAGTCCATTTTTTTCATGCTTTTAACAAAAATCTGTGAAGATCACCAACATTTTTTTCCACTCGCACTCTATAGAAACAAGTGCACAGTCCATTTTTTTCATGCTCATAAAAATCTGTGAAGATCACCAACATTTTTTCCCCCACTCGCACTCTATAGAAGATACTACATGACCCCAAAATGAATACAGGTGTGCAGCCTGTATACAGGTTGCTGTCTGTCTGTCTGTCTGTCGTCAGCATAGTGATACATGTCTGAGTTGAGATGTCTGCTCTGCTCTGGCAAATCAAATCGGGCCTGACGCTGTACTGCTGCCGCTGCCGATCTGTGATTGTGAAAGACAAGTGTCTGTCTTGTCTGCTTGTCTGCGTGTCTGCCTGTCTGTGTGTGTGTGTGGTGGGGGGGGGGGGGGGGGGGGGTGTGTCTGTCTGTCTGTCTGTCTCTGCGATCTGTGATTGTCTGTCTGTCTGTCTGTCTGTCTCTCTCTCTCTCTGCGATCTGTGATTGTCTGTCTGTCTGTCTGTTTGTCTCTCTCTCTCTCTCTCTCTCTCTCTTCTCTCCTCTCTCTCTCTCTCTCTCTCTCTCTCTATCTCTCTCTGCGATCTGTGCATTTTGAAAGCACATCTCTCTCTCTCTCTCTCTCTCTCTCTCCATCTCTCCTCTCATCTCTCTCTCTCTCTCTGCTCTCGCATCTGCGACTGTCTGTCTGTCTGTCTGTCTGTCTGTCTGTCGTGTCTGTCTGTCTGTCTCTTCTCTCTCTCTCTCTCTCTCTCTCTCTCTGCGATCTGTGATTGTGAAAGACAATTGTCTGTCTGTCTTGTGTGTACAATACATAACAATATTTTATTCGTTTGTTGTGTGTGTGTGTGTTGTGTGTGTGTGTGTGTGTGTGTGTGTGTGTGTGTGTCTGTCTGTCTGTCTGTCTGTCTTTTTTCTCTCTGCGATCTGTGAAAGACAGTTGTCTGTCTTGTCTGTGTGCATGTACTGTCTCTCTCTGCGATCTGTGATTGTGAAAGACAATTGTCTGTCTTGTCTGTGTGCCTGTCTGTCTGGTCAGTCTGTCTGTCTCTCCCTCTCTCTCCCTCTTTTCTCCCTCTCTTTCTTGCTTGGTTTGGTTGTTAAATGCATGTCTGTGCTAGTGTGGCTGGCAATAGTGTGAATGTGTCTCTATGTATGTGGGGGGAAATGTGATATGTAAAGATATGTAATTAGTCATTTTTTACTGATTGGTTTATCATATATATAATTGACTGGTAATGTGAGTAGTTGATTGCATAAATAACTAAGTGATTAAGTTTATTATCAACTTCATTATTGTATATAATTATTATGTTATATATTTCTTCATGTTTATTTGCCCGTTTGGTTTTTTTTTCTGTTTTGTTTTTTATCATGAGGGCCTGGTGTAAAAGAAGCCTCTGGCTTATCCACATACCCTCAATAAAATATTCGAGTTCCCCCTCTCTCTCTCTCTCTCTCTCTCTCTCTCTCTCTCTCTCCTCTCTCTCTCTCTCTCTCTCTCTCTCTCTCTCTCACTCTCTGTGCTACACAGGTTGCTTTTCCATACAGAGTCTGTTCAGTCGGCATCTGCGGGCTGCTTTTCACGTCAGTGCAGAAACTACAGATTCTGTGTAGAGAAAAACGTCTGTACAAGCATGGTTGCAGCATGGGGAAAGCGTTAAAGTTCTCAACCGTCTCATCTGAAATGGCGTTTAGAAAACATTACCTTGATGCTTCGTTGATTGACTGATGCCCTTAGCTGCCGAATTTTTAAATGAGTCAAATATACTGTTTCGAGCATGCCATAAGCTTGTTACTGCTCTCAATTTATGTATGTATGATATTCATGTTTTCTTCTTCTTCCTTCTTTGTCATGTTTCTCCCAGGGGAGGTTTGACATTGATGAGCCTTCTCCATCTCTCTCTGTTTTTGAGCTTCCTCCTCATTTATGCCCCTTTCTCTAAGATCATCTGCAATACAGGCAGCCCAGGTCTTGCTAGGTCTTCCCTTTGGTCTCTTTCCATCCACCACGAAGTTCATTGCTCTTTTTATGATGTGGCGGTCTGCTTTCCGTTGAACGTGCCCAAACTAGCGCAGTCTATTGGTACTAGCTAGAGACTTCAGATCATCAACTTTGCACATTCTCATAAGTTCTTCATTTGTGATCCTGCCTTCACATTTGATCTTTGTCATATAGCATAGCATTCGGTTTTCACAGCTCCTCAACAAACGTTCGACGGTTTTTGTGAAAACCCACGTCTCCGGTATGATATTCATGTTTTCTGAATTTTACAAAAATGTATTTAAACCACTGTAAGGTACTACGGAGGGTGAGGCTTCATTCACTGCAGGGATCTCTGTCGAAGGCTCATTCAGGAGCCCGAAA
>CM054158.1:46812761-46835261 GCA_028751875.1 Rapana venosa | reverse complement strand
GTTTGTTTCTTCTTCTTCTTCTTCTTCTTCTTCTTCTTCAAAGTTAAGAAAGTCTCTCCAATATCCAGCCCTTTCTTTTTGTTTTAATTCTTCTTCTTCTTCTTCTTCTTCTTCTTCTTCAAGTTAAGAAAGTCTCTCCAATATCCAGCCCTTTCTTTTTGTTTTAATTTCTTCTTCTTCTTCTTTCTTCTTCTTCTTCTTCTTCTTCTTCAAGTTAAGAAAGTCTCTCCAATATCCAGCCCTTTCTTTTTATTTTAATTCTTCTTCTTCTTCTTCTTCTTTCTCTTCTTCTTCTTTTTCTTCTTCAAGTTAAGAAAGTCTCTCCAATATCCAGCCTTTCTTTTTGTTTTAATTCTTCTTCTTCTTCTTCTTCTTCTTCTTCTACAAGTTTAGAAAGTCTCTCCAAGATCCAACCCTTCCCTTCCCTCTCCTTCCTTCCCAACTCTCCCACTTGGTGGGTGGGGGTGGTGCTGCTGCTTTTTCCTTTCTCTCTTCTTTTTTCGCCTCGTCTTTTACCTCCATCTTGGGTTTTTAAAACAAAATTTGTATTTTTTAAAAGTCATACTATATAATCGTATGTACACACACACACAATAGAGCAACAACAAAGCTAAAAGCTTACTAATGTTCATCATTTTCTTCTCATTCTCCTCCTCCTCCTTCTCCACCTTCTTGTTTTCCTCATCCTCCACCTTGTTTTTCTCGTCCTCTTGTTCTCCACCCTCCTTCTCCATCTCCTCCTCCTCCTCCATCCTTTTCTCCTCCTCCTCCTCCCCTCCTCCAACTTCTTCCCCATCCTCCTTCTCCCCCTCCTCCTCCATCCTCCCTCACCCCCCCCCCCCCTCCTCCTCTTTTCTTTCCTCCTCCCCCTCCTCCTCCATCTTCCTTTTCCCCCTCCTCCTTTTTATCTCCTCCTCCTCCCCCACCTTCCCCCCCCCCCCCCCTCCTCCATCTTCTCCTCCCATCTTTTTCATCCTCATCCTCCTTCACCCCATCCTCCATCTTCTTCCCTTCCTCCTCTTCTCTTTCTGCTCCTCCTCCTCCTTTTCCTTCTGCCAGACCCCGGCCAAGCTAGATGGACAAGACTTAAATCACCACTTAGTACTTAACTAATAAACAACACACATTTCAACTCTCTCTCTCTCTCTCTCTCTCTCTCTCTCTCTCTCTCTCTCTCTCTCTCTCTCTCTCTCTCTCTCTCTCTCTCTCTCTCTCTCTCTCTATCTCTCCTCTCCCAACAAGTAACTGTTGCCAATGTTGGCACCAACTGTTCGGTAATACACTTTTCTCCCATCATCATCGCATCAGATGCTGTTCTCAGTTCAGCTAAACTGGAACTCCACTGATGTGAACTTAACGACATCACATAAACTTCTAATCGCTTCTCAGAACACACTTCTCCGCATGCACGAGACCAATGCATTCTGTGTTATTCTTTCTTTCTTTTCCCCCTTGTGACGTTTAGGAGGTGCAGTATTCTTTTAGATGCTTCAGACTTCTCATAAATCTGATTCGCAGCATTTAAATCAACCAGAAGTTTATGGGGGAAGGGAAATGTTAGCAAGTGAATCCCTCTGTGTGTATACATGTACACAAGGGTGTGTGTGTGTGTGTGTGTGTGTGTGTGTGTGTGTGTGTGTGTGTGTGTGTGTTTTGTGTGTGTGTGTGTGTGTGTTGTATGTGTGTGTGTGTGAGTGTGTGTGTGTGTGTGTACATGTGTGTGTATGTGTGTGTGTATGGCGTGTGTGTGCATGTGTGTGTATACATCATTACATGTGTGTGTATGTGGTGTATGTGTGTGCACATGTATGTGTGTGTGCATGTGTGTATACAATGCGTGCATGCATGCATGCGTGTATGCATGTGTGTGTATGTATGCATGCATGTGTGTGTGTCGCATATGCATGCATGCATGTATGTGTGATATGATAAACATGCACATGTATGCATGAATGCCTGTACGTGCACAGAAAGTGGGCACACAAGAATATTTGAAGAAAATCACCTGTGAAGAATATCTAAGAAAAAATGTAAGGTATGTTTCGGCACTTGCGAAGCACACAAACATGCCTATCATCATCTTCATATATGCGCATGCACACACACACACACACAGAATGAGTGGGTGGGAATGTGCACCTGCCGTTCCAAATTTCGCCAAAAAGTCTACATTTGTTGGTTCCACCTGCCTGCTAATCTCTCACAATCTTTATACACCTCACTCCAAAAACTGCAACAAAACCCCCAAAATATCTGCCCAGGAATTTCAAACGATGACAAGCCACTTTATTCATGGACTGATAAGCCCTTCGGGAAGAAAAATATCTGGCAGAAATTCACATGCCAGCCACAGCATGAGAGAACCTTCACCACATTTTTTGGCACTTTATTTTTCTTTCTTTTTTCTTTTCTTTCCAAACACTGGGATAAAATAAAATAAAAAGCACAAGGATGGAGGAACACTGACTTCCCCTTAGTCTTGTGCCTGTCAACCCTTATTTTATGTTCTGTGTGTCAGAGAGAGAGAGAGAGAGTGTGTGTGTGTGTGAGACAGTGTGTGTGTGTGTGTGTGTGTGTGTCACTGTGTGTGTCACTGTGTGTGTCACTCTGTGTGTGTGTGTGTGTGTGTGTGTGTGTGTGTGTGTGTGTGTGTGTGTGTGTGTGTGTGTGTGTGTGTGTGTGTGTGTGTGTGTGTGTGTTGTGTGTGTGAGAGAGAGACAGTGTGTGTGTGTGTGTGAGAGAGAGAGACAGTGTGTGTGTGTGTGTGTGTGTGTGTGTGTGTGTGTGTGTGTGTGTGTGTGTGTGTGTGTGTGTGTGTGTGTGTGTGTGCTGCACATGTGCATAAAAAATGACATGATACATGATACGCATAACTGTCTGATGCACTCAAAATTATAGTTTATAAGCGCTCTCTCTCTCACACACACACACACACACACATTAGACAAGAGAAAGGGGAGGATATTTGCCAGCTACGCATGCATAAAATAATAAAACCTTGATTTTTTTTCTTCACAACTGCTCCCTTCAAGTCCGACACAAAAGAGCAGTCTTTGCTGCACATAACATCTTAAGCATTAGCATATATTATATATTATATAATCTGCACTCCAGTATCTGTTTTTATTCAAAACATTTTCAACAACATGGGTTATCTGAACAATTCAACCGAAATAAGATAAAATGAACAAAACATGGACAAAAACAATAACATAACAATGTCAAGAAACACACACACACACATACACACACAAAATGTTAGTCAAACACTAACTATTTGATTTGTTTTTTAAACAAACTATTCACAGAGCTCACAGTCACACACACACACACACACAAACACACACACACACACACACACACACACACACACACACACACACACACACACACACACACAAAAGAAGAAGAAGAAGAAGAAGAAGAAGAAGAAGAAGAAGAAGAAGAAGAAGAAGAAGAAGAAGAAGAAGAAGAAGAAGAAGAAGAAAAGAAGAAGAAGAAAAAGAAGAAGAAGAAGAAGAAGATGATGAAGAAGAAGAAGAAGAAGAAGAAGTAGAACAACAACAAGAACAACAACAACAACAAGAACAACAAGAACAGAACAAGAACAACAAGAACAGGAAGAACAAGAAGAAGAAGAACAACAACAACAAGGGGAAAAAACAAAAAAGGAGAGTTTGGTTGGGATGGGGAGGGGGGAGGGTGGGGGGATGGAGAAGAAAAAAAGAGGAAGAAGAAGAGGACGAGTCAAATGGAATCTTTAACTTGGAGATAGCTAACTATGTCTTAGCAAACAAACAATTCATGCAAACACTAGCATACATTACAAGCATGTATCTCAAACAAAAGTTTGTGTTTACTAACTGATCTGTCTGACACTTAAAAGTCACAGAGAAGTGTGATTTCGTGAAGACTCATACTTAGTCATATTCATAGACTGTCCCATCATTGGGGCAAATATCCCTTCAAGAGCTACTTAGTTAAAAAGGAAAATGCACAAAACTCAACTTAGTTTGCTGGTTCTTAGTATTACTACCTAAAGCAAACATGGCCAAGCTCACATTGATTACAATCAGCTGTATCTTCACCAAGTCAGAAAGTACTTTCAATTTTTCCAAAGGTGGTGTTACTACATGTATACAGAATATTCCACATTTTACATACCATCACCCATTTGTAGAAGCTTGACCCACCCTTTAATGTGACAGGTTGGGGGAAAAAAAGGCATCTAGCACATGCTCACTGGATATATCAATATGACATATCCAAACCACAAGCCGCAAGTGGCCTACCCTTCCACACAAGACGAATAGCTATGGATCTCTGCTTTTAACCTGGCCGCAAAACATTCTGCATGCATTCACTTATGATGAGACCTTGATGTATCTTCTTCTTTTTCCTTATGAAAAGTTACTGGGGCACCACATTCAAGACTTGGTCAGAATAAAATTCCTCAATGTACATACTTGTACCCATATGTAATGATGTGTGTAACTGTATGACAGTTCTGTGCCAAAGCTTGGGTCTAGAGAGATGCTCTCTAAGAATGGTTTACTTGGTCTAGTTACATGATGCATGGCCAACACTCTTCATTATATATATATATATATATATATATTATATATATATATATATACATATATATATATATATATATATATATACAATCTTTTTTGGCTGGGCCTGACTTGTCAGAAGCTTAACAGCAGCACAATTCATTCTCAACAGAAAACAACAGTTGCTGTCTGAGCGTTCAATGAAGATCTACATGTTTACAAATCTTTCTGACCCTATATCTCTCTCACTACCTCTCTCCCTACCTACAGTCGAGTACAGAGTTCCATATTCTCATCCAAACTAAAGACCTGAAAGTTCTGCATTGTTCATAAACAGCTGCTGACAGTCAGTCAGTCAGTCAGCCAGCCAAAGGGGTTGACAGGTGATGGCGGGCCTTTGTCTTTCTCCTGGCTGGAAGTGGAAGCTATGTCTGGTTAGGCCATCAAAGCTGTAACTGTAAGAGGAGGGGCCCCACTGCCCTGTCTGTCTCCTGGCACCGCCTTCTGTTTTCACTGAGCGGTGCAGACATTTATTTTTCCTTTCACTTTCTTCACCACACCACATGCTACAGTCATCATCGGCAGGTTTTTGTTGAGTGGGTGGTGACGCACGCTTGCACCAGTGCTGCCTGCTGCCGTATGGGGAACAGCTTCAGACAAGTGTCTGTGTATCGGTGTTTGTTTGACAGAATGCTTCATACGTTTCCTTCATCACATTCACCAGGGTGCGGCCCTTGATATGTCAATAAAACTGTGAAGAAAGACAGGGGGACCATGCAGGGCCTGCCACTGTGCCAAGGCTGTTGCCTATTGGCCAAGTACTGGGACGCAAAAACTGGACCATCTTGTGTACACATTAAAACCTGTTCTACTTTTTGGAAGAGTAGGCCACTGTAGGAATGGACGACAAGATTAAATTTTAAAAACTGCATCAGTGCATGCACATGGGGACTTTATGTTTTAAAAAAAAGCACATTAGACTGATTAGTGCTTATTCCATTATCCTCAAACTTCAAAGTAAATTTTTTTTTTTTACCTGAAGATGCTTTTCAAAGCAAATCTGGATTAAGAGAAAAGAAAAAGAGAAAAAGAACATGAAAAAAAAAAGGAATGGAAAAAAGGGAACAGAAACGAACCAAAAAAAACCCACCTTCCCGCCCCACCCCAACCCTCTCCAGGTTCAAGAACTGACTCACTTCAACTGAGAAAAATTCCATCTTGGCTCAATAACATTCCAAGATAAAAATTTCCATCCAAAGATAGGGGGGGAAAATGCAGGGTCTATGCATTCACAATATATCACAAAGCTCTTTCAAGATGAAAATAACCATCCAATGATAGAAAAAATTGCACAGTCAAAATATTCACAATATCCCACTATAGCTCTTTCTTTCTTCTAAACCAAATGAACCATCATCAAGTAAACAATGGCATACTGTATGCCAAATGTAGCAACAAACCAAATGAACCATCATCAAATAAACAACGGCACACAGCATGCCGTAATATACTAGTTACTAGTTAGTAGCAAAGTGCATTCTGGTAAAAACAACATCAGAATGACTATTCAGTATCAATATCACCAAAAACACCAACACAACAATCAAAACACTTGAAGTTAAATAGAACTTTTCACCACTCCCATATGATAAAAGGAAAAATTAGGACTTTCTAGTCATGTTACTGCATATAGCAACATTTGAATTATCTTTTTTTTAAACTGTATAAGTGTCATATTATTAACATTTAACAAGCATTCCTGTTGACACTGTGCAAACGTCTTTTTCTGCATCAGTTGTCCCATCATATCATCATTTATTACGTCCTCTAGATGTCTTCCATTCTATGCGTTGCTTCTTCCTTTCTCGATTTCTCTTCTTGCTGATCATGTTTATGCTTATTCTATAACTCTCTATAAATAAAATTTGTTCATTGTTCATTGTTTTCCGGTAAATGCAACATTGAATAATTCACTATTCAGATCTCCATCCACAACTTTGCTGAATAGACAATAAAAACCAATAATCATTATTCAGGATGTGCAGGTGCGCATGCGCGCACGTGTGTGTGTGTGTGTGTGTGTGTGTGTGTCATTGTGTGTGTGTGTGTATATATATATATATATATATATATATATATATATATATATATATATATGTATGTGTGTGTGTGTATGAATGAGTGCATGTGTGTGTGCATGTGTAAGTGTGTCTGTGTGTGTGTATACATGTACGTATGCCACTGTGTGTGTATATCATGTATGGCTCTGCTAGCATAAAGTGATAAAGTGCACTGTTAGAATAAATATAAAGCACTGAATTTGAAGCAAACACTTTAAATTCCGTCATGATCACAGACCACTCAACGTAGCAAAACCAAAATGAAACAAAGATAAAGAAAACAATTGACCACACGAAATAAAAGTACACCAAGCATCTATGGCTGACTTGAAACCACCAAAAACACAACCACCAAAACCAACATCACAACTACCACCATCATCCCCATCACCCACCACTAACACAGTAACAGTACACACCACAACCACCAATACCACTACTGGCACTCGTACTACCACTACTGCTACTTTCACTGCTAGTACTACTTCAGTCTTTACTCAAAACATGACACACTGGACATCACACACAATTTTTTCCTGCAGTCAGTGGTCACTCTGGTCAGACAAGTCCATCAAAGTCTTTTCAACCTGTTTTCATTCGTATGGAAAGGACAGGGGGGAGAGAGACTTGGAGAGAGGGGGTAGGGGGGGGGGGGGGGGGGGATTCTAAAATTCTGTAGTTCAAATTGGCTTACTAAGAAAACTCTGACAAACAGCTTACAGAATGTCCACCTGTTCAGATGAAGGGGATGCCCACAAATGTGAACTGACACCAATAAACTGAACCTCCTAACTTGAACACCAATGGAGAAAGAGAGAGCCATGATGCACTTGAGGATGGCAGCTGACCAAACATACTGATGCACTTCGCTAGCCTCATTAGCTTAACAACCTGGGGGGGAGCGAGTGGGGGGGGAGGGGGGGGGGGGGGGAGGATTTACATCTAAGCCAATAGGCCTACTGATGAACTGGAATTTCTGTTTGGATGTTTGGCACATGTATCCAAAAAATATATTGCAAAAGACAAGCACTCTCATGAAGTATGCATTTTAACTTAAGTTGTTAAAAATGCATACAGACTAACTCTAACGCCTGATTTATGTACAATTATTCTCAAAGGGCTTGCCATTTCATTCTTTCACCTTTGACTTTGTTGAACTTGTTAAAGCTACTGTGTTCGGCATTATAAAACAAAATAATATGAACACTGATTTTTTCAACAATATTGATTAGGTCCCTAACTTTCGTTTTAACAAGTATGCTAATTCGTCTCACACTCTCAATGTGTGCTATTTGCTTTCAATTAATATAAATGCATGACAGTGTTCACGCCTTCGAATTAAGTTTTGACATTGATCGTTTAAATTCATACATCCGATTATGACTTCTGATCAAGTGTCACATGCAAAATCCAAAATTCGGCTAGAGCTGCACTCTCGATGATTTAGTGGAAACTGTCGTCTGAACTTTCTCCAAGTGCAGACGATATGGAATCTGAGTTATTACAACAATGCGATCAAATAAAAGACTTACCCTGAAGTGAGATCCACAGCATGAAGGCAACACCAAACGCCTTCATGTCCAAAACTCAGCAGGGTTTGTCATAAGTCTGAGTACTCCACTCGGTAGCAATGTTTACACCCAAAATGGGTCAGGCCTACTTCTACCTTCCCTCCGCGAAGACGTAGCGTTAGCTCTACCTCACAAATGTATACAGTTTCGTACTTTTTCTTAAGCTTCAGTATACTTTATTCTTTTTCTTTGAAGTTACATCTTAAATAAAAGTTTTGAGGGAGAATGTCTAAGTTTACATTTTTTGGAGAAAGAGTTTTATATAGTCGAAACTTTAGCGAAAACTCAGAGTAGCTTTGTGTAAGGGATCAAAATGGATGGGATTGGAATTCATTCCATGCAAATCGCTGAAACATGACGCTTATCACTGCTGTTTCATCTCAGTATCTTCATCCATTTCACTTTCAACTGTGCGTGTAAACGCTTATGATAGATTTGTCATCGGAATGGAAAGTTTAAATTAGTAGATGTTACTTGCACGGAGAGGTTGTCAACGTAAACAATTTCTTCACTAGTCAGTTTCTGTGGAAGTGGTCGGGGATCAATGATTTTGAAGTGACAACAACTATGGCGTTGAAAGAGGATCGGTTTACCATGTCTGCTGACAAGTATCTGGGTAAAATCATTTCAATGCTCTTTTCTCAGCCAGGATTCTAGTATTTTTCAATATCAGATTAATAGTAATTAGGAATTTCTTCTGTTCACATGAAACACACACATGCACGTGTGTGCATACACAGCAACGTGCGCACGCACGCACGCACACACACGCACGCACGCACGCACGCACGCACGCCACACACACACACACACACACACACACACCACCACCACCACCACCACCACCAATAACAACAGCAACAACAACTTGGAGCTCACAGAATGCAACACTCTGCATGTGATGCAAATGCAACACAACACAGCAAAACACCACTCATGATTACAAACACACACACATGATCAAACAACTTTGTTAAAGTGTCTGAACTCCAAGTTCAGCTGATCTTGAGGTTACAGTTTTGGAGGGTTTTTTTCAAACTGTTTCAAGTACAAAGTGACAGACTGACACTGACAGCATGTTTCAGTCATTGTACCATGCAGTTATATAAAATGTGATGTGTGTCACTGTGTGTCTTCTTTTCATTCTTTTTCTTTTATTCTTTTGAGGATAATGGAATTCCCACTGGCACACAATGGCCTACCCTTCTGAAAAGTGGAACGGGTTTTAATGTATTCTTGTGTGTGTGTGTGTGTGTGCGTGTGTGTGTGTGTGGTGTGCGTGTGTGTTCTTCGTATTTAATTCAATATCTTTTCACATTAAGTGATATCAAACAAATTATAATAAGTGTATGCATACATGTGTGTGCATGTGCATACATGTTTGTATGTTTGTCTGTGTTTATCTGTGTGTGTAAGCATTGTTTACACTACAACAACTAGGAATCTGTACATAGTTATGATATTCAAAAATGTTCTAGTATGTCAAATGTATGTGTATGTGTGTGTGTGTGTGTGCGTGTGTGTGTGTGTGTGTGTGTGTGTGTGGTGCGTGCGTGCGTGCGTGCGTGCGTGCGTGCGTGCGTGCGTGCGTGCGTGCGTGCGTGCGTGCGTGCGTGCGTGCGTGCGTGTGTGTGCAGCCAGGAACTTCGTGATGGTGTACCTGGAGGATGCTATATCTCAGCTGCTCATTCACAGGGAAGAGAACCCTAAGGTGGAGCCACTCAAATACCTCAGCCAGTAGTAAGTAAAGTGCACACTGGCTTCACTTCACCCTTAACTAACTCTGTTGTGCCTGGAGCTGTCACAGACAGATTACTTTCTTCTTCTTCCTTTTTTGCCATGTTTCTCCCAGGGGACGTTTGACATTGATGAGCCTTCTCCATCTCTCTCTGTTTTGAGCTTCCTCCTTATTTATGCCCCTTTCTCTAAGATCATCTGCAATACGGGCAGCCCAGGTTTTGCTAGGTCTTCCCCTTGGTCTCTTTCCATCCACTACGAAGTTCATTGCTCTTTTTATGATGTGGTGGTCTGCTTTCTGTTGAACGTGCCCAAACCAGCGCAGTCTACTTTGCTGATCTTTGTTTTCTTCTTTTTTTCTGTTTCTCACCTAGAGCTTGGAGGATTACCAATGGTGAGATTTTTGCATATGCAAGCGCATCCCTGTCCTTCCCACAACCACCACTACCATATAGGTAGCCACATTCCAACTTTGGGGATGGTGTCTAAACACCTGTGTGCATGCACTTTTTTAAACCATTTTGTCATCTGCTCCTACCATTAGTACCAACACGAAATGGTCTACTCTTCCAAAAGGCAGAACGGGCTTTTATAAATGTGTGTGCAAGATGTTCTGCATGATGCATTCACACATGGGGCTTCAGTACAGTCCCATCTGAAGGAAACCAACATTCAGTTTGATTTTCTTGTCAAAGTGGGAAGAAAGGGCAAGGATGAGTGTCAAACCCAGAACCTCACAGTTTCCTTGTTAGGCAGGTGAACGTCTTAATGATCGTCTTGAGTGTCTGTACAGTTTATGTAGTGTGTATGTGTGTGTGCATGCGTGCGTGCGTGCGTGCGTGCGTGCGTGTGTGTGTGCGTGTATGTGAAAGTCGAAGTCAAAATTCTTTATTTAAAAACACAACTCTATTTGGGTACATGGAAACGCATCCACAAAACCATCTAAATCATCACATCGAGGTTGCATGTGTTTTGTGTGTGTGTGCCTGCATGTGCATCTGTGTGTATGTGTGTGTGTGTGCGTGCGTGCATGCGTGCGTGCGTGTGTGTGTGTGTGTGTTCCTGCATGTGCATCTGTGTGTGTGCTGAAGTAGAGGTTATGAATATTTCTTCATGACGATATTCCACGCTCACGCCACCATATAATTTTGGTGTACATATCAACAGTTTCAGCAGTTTACGTGATGGGAACCACACCATGTTCCGAGAATTTGCGTTCATCAAGAGCACTCCCCACAGCCGAGCGTCTTTCGTCCGACTCTTTTGGAAGTGCTTCAGACAGATTGGGAAGAAAGGGGGTAAGTGCTGTTCAGTACCTTCAGCCCTCATCCTGTCTACTTTCTTTCCTTCTTTCTGCATGTTTTTGTTTGATAGAAGATGTTCTCTTGAGAAGGTAAAAAAGAAAAAGTTCAGTGTGTGTGTGTGTATGTGTGTGTGTGTGTTTTCCCTTTCATGTAGAGTCTATGAATACAAATTGTGTTGTGTTGTTTCGAAAGTATGTTCTTCAGTTCTCTTTGGTCTGGTTTGGTTTCTTTTTTTTTTAATGTTTGGGGGTGGTGATGGGATGTGGGTCTCCTTTCAGTCTTAACTCTCACCTTTCTCGTCTTCTTACCCCACTCCCCACCCCACCCATCTTTTACTCGCGCACACACACACACAGTTGCTGGATTTTGTTTTCCTATTTGCATTATCCTTTCTTTCTTCTCTCTTTCTACACAGGCAATGAATTTGAGAAAGTTTGTATTCCAATTTTCATAATAGTATAAAGGTAAAGGTAAAGGAGTCCCATAACCTATAAGGTCGTAGGGGAGCGAGGCGTCAGAGACCTCACTTCTCTAGGGCCAGCATATTAAGGGCGGCGCCCATCTCCTCTCCCTCGCTGCTTTACCTTCCCTGACCCTAAAGAGGGCAGGTACCCATTTACAGCTGGGTGAACCGGGGGAACTGTACTGAAGCCAAGGCGCGCAAACGGTCACCCATCCAACTGGTAACCACGCTCAACGCTGCTTAACTTGGCTGGGGGAAAGCGAGTGCTCCGACCACTGAGCTATCCCGTATAGTATAGTTTCATTTAAATGTATGTACATATCATATGCCTCTATCAGTACTAGTAGTCACGTCTGGTAGGGTTTGTTGTTGCTTTGGTGTGTGTGCGTTCCTTTAAACAGTTGGTGACGGTCTTGTTTCTCTCTGTGGCAGATTTGCTGAGTATCCAGGAGTACCACTCCCTGCTTGGCCTCCTGTGCACAAACTTTCCTTTCCCCCTGGTGCAGAAGACAGCCAGGTAATTGATATGACCCAACTCACAATTTTTGCTGCTTTTCTGAATTCGTCTTTCTGAATTGATGTAGGATACTTTATTTCAAATGCCACATATTATAAGCGCTCATGTCCACTTTTTCTTTTTTCTTTTTTGCACGTTGGTTAGAGCTCCGAGGTTCACCAATGGTGAGATTTTGCACATGCGACCGTTTTTACCCACCATGAAGGTAGCCACATTCTGACTTCAGGGATAGTGTCTAAACACAACACCTGTATGCATGCTGGGTTGGGGTTTAAAAAAAAAAATGTTGTCATCTTTTCTTTCCGGCATGAATTGGCCTACTCTTCTGAAAGGCAGAAAACCCGGTTTTTAAATGTGCGCACAAAATGTTCTGCGTGCTTTTGTACATGAGGCCTCAGCTTCATAGCCTTATCTGAAAGACTTTTGGGAGAGTGGAATCAGTACTGGCGTTAACTCCGGGGTAAAATCCCCCAAAGCAGGTGCCTCTGGGGTGGTTCGATCCCGGGCCACCAGCACACACACATGCAACACTCTAACAAATAGGGGTTGGTGTTTAACTTCTTACCAAAGCAAGGTGTTGGGTTTTTTAGTTTTGTATTACCTTATCCTTTAGACCAAGAGTAGTGGTTTGAGTACCAGCCTTTCACATGAAATTTTATCTCCTCCCCCCCCCGCCCCCATCTTATCACACCTCACACACTTATCCTGTAGTCCCTTAGACCGTGGGGGCACTAATGAAGATTTTGCAACCAGCTTCCTCCACTCCCTGAGGTCTTCTGCTTTCTGTAGCAATTTGTTCCACTCAAGGCCAGTCCACTTTTTGATGTTGTCTTCCCAGCGTTTTCTCTGTCTGCCCCTGCCAGACATGACTACTAGTACTAATAGAGGCAAATATATATACCCCCCCCCCTCCCTATTTACACACACACAAATACTTACAGCAATTATCTGACAATGTGTTTTGAAGTACAAAATGAATATATATGATACTTTGTGCTTTCGAACACCCAGATTCAAACAAACCACTGTTGGCCGTCGCTCCTTCTCTGTTTCTGGTCCATCCACCTGGAATGACCTTCCTCTTTCACTTCGTCAAAAGCCTTCACTTGATTCCTTCAAATCCAGCCTCAAAACACACTTATTTCCTACCTGAGACTTTCCCCCCACATATCTGTCCCTAATTTTCAACAGCATCTTTCACCTTCTAAGTGTTGTTCCGTGTGTGTGTGCGTGTGTGTGTGTGCGTGTGCGTGCATGTGCGTGCGTAGTGCGCGCGCATGGATTTGAAATCTGTTGCTCATTATGTTTAAGGAGAGTTGCATGCCTGTAAATGATTGAGTGCAAGTGCTTCGATTTGTTTGTTTTTTACAAGATTCAGTGCTATATAAATTCCATATATTATTATTATTATGTATCTCTGACGTCAGTGTTTGACTGTGCAGAATTGTTCTGATTGATGATGCACTGGACTGTCTCATCTCCTTTTCCGACTTCATCTACGCCTTCCAAGTCCAGTTCTACTATGAAGGTCAGTTCAGCAAAAGAAAACCCATCCACACAGGGACTGGATGTAAAAAAAAAAAAAAATTTTTTTAAAAGCACATGAGTGCTTATTCTGTTATCCTCGAAACAAAAGAGTAAAATTTTTTTTAATTTAAAACACACACACACCACCCATGCACACGCACGCTCATTCCCACAATTATGTAGGAAGGGCACATACAAATGTATGTGTGTACACACATGATTGCATGTATACATCGCACGCTCACTTGCTTTCTCTCTCTCTCTCTCTGTCTCTGTCTCTCTCTCTCTCTCTGTCCTTGTCTCTGTCTGTCTGTCTCTTCCTCTCTTTCTCTCCCTCTCACTCTCTCTTTCCTCTCTCCTCCCTCCTCTCTCTCTCCCTCTCTCTCTCTCTTTCTTTCTTTCTTATCTCTCTCTCTCTCTTTCTCTCTCCCTCTCTCTCTCTCCCTCCCTTCCTTCCTCTCCCTCCCTCCCTCTCTCTCTCTCTCTCTCTCTCTCTCTCCCTTCCTCTCCCTCTCTCTCTCTCCCTCCCTACCCCCCTCCTCCTCCTCTCCCCCTCCCCCACCCCCCATCCACCCCCCACAGCTACATTTACACACAGAACTCTCTCTTTTTTAAATTTAAGCGCCTCATTTCGAAAAAAACATTTCCGACAACACACAACAAAACAAAACATCCATCCATCACAATCACGGGACAACGGGACAACTGTGCGGAAACACACACAAACAAACACCCATCACAATCACGGACACGGGACAACGGGACAACTGTGCGGAAACACACACAAACAAACACCCATCACAATCACACGGGACAACGGGACAACTGTGCGGAAACACACACAAACAAACACCCATCACAATCACGGACACGGGACAACGGGACAACCGCGCGGACGGACAACTGGATGCGAGCAGAGTTCCTGGACAAGTGCGGAGAGCTGTACCAGTCGCTGCTGCAGTCCAGCCACAGCCCCCGGGACCCGGTCATCGTGCCCACCTCCAGCCACCAGGACCCCGGAGGCCCCCACCAGAGCAGCCACCTGCCGGCCGACGGGGTGGACTCCATGGCCTTCTTCCGCATGGTCTACCCCGTGTGCGACCGCGTCAGCTACAGGTAAGAGGAGGGTTGGGTGGGGGTTGGGGGGGGGGGGTTGGTTGGGGGGGGGGGGGGGGTTGGGGGGGGGGGGGGTTGGGGGGGGGGGTTGTGGGGGGGGGGGGGGGTTGGGGGGGGTGTGAGGGGGAGGGGGGGTGTGGTGGGGGGGGGGGGGGGGGGGGGGGTGTGGGGGGGGGGGAGGGGTTGGGGAGGGTTGTGGGGGAGGGTGGGGGGGGAGGAGGGTGGAGGGGGGGGAGGGTTGTGTGGGTGGGGGGAGGATTGTGTGGGGAGGGGGGGTGTGGGGGGGGAGGGGTGTGTGGGGGAGGGGGGGGGGGGGGAAGGGGGGGGGGGAGTGTTGGGGGGGGGGGGGAGGGTTGAGTGGGGGGGGGGGGGGGGGGGGGTGAGTGGGAGGGTGTGGGTGGGTGAGGGGGAGGGTTGTGGGTGTGGGGAAGGGGGGGTGAGTGGGAGGGTTGTGTGTGGGGGAGGGGGAGGAGTGTGTGTGGGTGGGTGAGGGTTGTGTGTGTGTGTGGGGGGAGGGTAGGTGGGTGAGGGGGAGGGTTGTGGGTGTGTGTGTGGGTGGGTGAGGGGGAGGGTTTGTGTGTGTCTGGAGGGGTGTGGTGGTGGGGGAGGGTTGTGGGTGTGTGTGTGTGTGTGGGGGGTGAGGGGGAGGGTTGTTTGTGTGTGTGGGGGGGGGGGGAGGGGGGGTAGGGTAGCATGTGTGTTTTGTGTGTGTGGGCATGCATGCATGTGTGTGTCCATTTTGGTGGGGGGGGGGGGGGGGTGTCTGTTCCTCAGCTAAAGCTTTGAGAGTCACCAATGGTGAGATTTATTTTGTGTATGTGGCCGTTTTGGGTTTTTTCCCCCCACCACCCACCATGAAGTTAGCCACATTCCAACTTCAGGGATACAGTTTGGAATTGAACCTATGAATTTTGTCAGGTTAGTCAAGAGGTACCTCCTTGCTCTTTTCAATGTTCATCTGTTGTGGGGATTTTTAATGTGAACAAGTCTGTAAGCACTTGGGTCCAAGTGGTTGAGAGTCTCCTCCGAAAGGTTTGACATTCAGTTTGATTTTCCTGTCAAACTGGGAAGTAGGGGCAAGGCCGGGAATTGAACACAGAACCTCGCGGTTTACTTGTTAGGCAGCTGAACATCTAAACTGTCCTTGCGCCTTTCTTCTTTTCTCACCATATGAATACATGTACTGAAGTAAATCCTGAAGATTATTTCCAGATTGTTCAGTTAGAAGTCATATCATCATCATCATAAATGCCTTTGTGCCTTATTGGCACGTAGGGCAGCAACAAATGTTCTCCACTCCTGTCTGTCCTGGGCCAGCTTCCGGATGGTTCCCCAGGTATGTTGGAAGGTCTTCAGCTCTGTTTCGACAGTCCAATGCCAAGTGTTCTTGGGTCGTCCTCGTTTGTGTTTTCCCTCTGGTGTCCAGTGGAGGGCTGTTCGGGCGATGTTTCCCTGTTCCCGACGGCAGATATGCCCTACCCATCCCCATCGCCTATGCATGATGATATTGTCCATGCTTTCTTGGTTGCAACAGGCAAAAAGTTCTTGGTTGGAGATGGTCTCAGGCCAGAAGATGCGCAAGATTCTTCTGAGATTCTTCGTGTGGAATGTGGATAGTTTGTCAAGGTCACTCTCAGTCATCCTCCAGCACTCCGAGCCATACAAAAGGGTGGAAGTACACAGCTCTGGTATAGTCTTAGTTTGGTTCTGGTGCTGTACTGGGACGATTTCCACACATTGTTCAGATTTCTGTAAGCATTTCTTGCTTTGCTAATCCGGTTCTTGATGTCGCTGCCTGCTCCGCCGTCATGCCTAACAGTGCTCCCGAGGTACGTGAACTAGAAGTCATATAGAAGACACAAAAAAACTATACAAATATACATTCAGCATTTTGGGGGGGGGTATATTTAAATTCATGACAAAATTCTTCTTCTTCATCATCGAATGCTGAGACTGCAACTATTGTTATCTGTCAGATGAACAAAAATGTGTTGCACTGCCGTTAAGCGCCTGACAAATCAGGCCCAGCATATTCAACCGGTGTGGGAGAGCATTGTTATTTCTTCAAGTTTCTCTCAGGAGAATAGACAAGAAAAAAAGGTGACAGGAAGAAAAGGAACAAGGAAGACACAAAGAGAGGGATAGAAAAGTGGGAAATCCTAGCACAGAATTTCCAGGAGGTGGGGGTGTAGTTTATACAGACAGGCTCCCCCCAGCATATCCACGGGAGAAAATTTTTTGTATGAAAATTCATGGTAAAACAAAAAAAATCATTAAAAAAATATTTTGTGTCGTTGCAGCACCCCACCAGTACCAGCACTGAAGGAGATTCTGTTCTCCACACCTCGCATCTCCTTCTACGGCTTCCTGATGGCCATTGCCAAGAGCGAGGTCATCAACGAACACATCGGTCAGTGCAATCACACCCCTCCCCTTCCCTCCCCTGTCCTGCCTGTTCTGTCCTGTCCTGTCCTGTCCTGTCCTGTCCTTTCTTCTCTCTGCAGAAAACAGGTCATGTCTTGGAGGGGTGGGGGTGGGGGGCAGGGATAGCCTAGTGGTTAGAGCATTGTGTTTGGGATCTGGCGCTTTGATTTGTTCATGCTTTATAAAGTTCAGTGTTATGAAAATTCCGTACATTAGTAGTAGTAGTATCGTCGTCGACATCATCATCATCATTATTATTGTTCTTGTTATCATCATCGTCATCATCATTATTATTACCATCATCATTATTATTATCTGGTGGCCTGGGATTGAGCTACCACGGAGGCACCATTTTTATGGGATTTTGCCCAGGAGTTGACACCGGTGCTGACTCCACTTCTCCAAAAGTATTTTAAGATGAGACTACAAACCAAGGCCCTGCTTGCAACTCCACACAAAACATCTTGCATGTGCGTTAAAAACCTGGGGTTTTTTGCTTTTTAGAAGTTAGGCCCTTTTGTGCTGGTAGGAACAGATGACATTTTAAACACGCATGACACACTTGTTGTGTTTAGACACCATCCCTGAAGTCAGAATGCAGCTACCTTATTGGTGAGGAAAAAAAACAGTCATATACGCAATGTCTCACCATTGGTAATGCTCAGAGATCTAGCTGAGGAACAAAATACAAAAAAAAAATGAAAGAAGTAAAAAAGACCATGCCTTATATTTTTGTTTTCTTTTTTGTCTTCTCCTGTTCTTTTCTTTGACCTCCGAGATTCACCATTGGTGAAATTTTTGTGTATGCAATATATTCCCACCATTAAGGTTGCCATATTCTGACAGTGAAGACAGTGTATAGATAAGACGCCAGTGTATGTGTGGTTTTAATTTTGTCATCCCTCTCTGTCAATTCATGATGGCCTGGTTTTCTTCATAAGGTGGAATGGGATTTTATTTCCATTGTTGTTGTGTGTTCCCCAGCTTAACATCCTTGGGGATCACCTCAGAATATGCACTCTGATTCGCTCATCCTACCAGGGAATCACTGTGAGATTAGAAGTACACACTGGATGAGAAGTTTGCGTGTATGACGCTTGTCAAGTACCTCACCTCATAAGCAGCCACACTCTGACTTTAAAGGATGGACTTAATGTTCTCTTTTATTTATTTATTTATTTATTCTTTTATATCGAGGATAACGGAATAAGAACTCATGTGCTTTTTTACATCCAGTCCCCGTGTGTATGCGGTTTTGTAAATTTTGTCATCTGTTCCTACTGGCACACAATGGCCTACTCTTTCAAAAAGTGGAACAGGATTTAACATGTGCGCAAGATGTTCTGCATGCGTTCGCACACGGGGCCTCGGTTTACAGTCTCATCCTTTAAAGGAGAGTGCAGGTTGGTTGTTATGCTAGGAGCTTGTCACAGCTTAAAACAGTCTTCACATAACATTTCAAAGTGTGACAGCATGTGAATGGCGGCCTTGCTACTTTGCTTATATCAACAACTGTTAAAGATTTTGGCCTGGGCCAAATAATTGTGGTCATGTGTGTGTGTGTGTGTGTGTGTGTGTGTGTGTGTGTGTGTGTGTGTGTGTGTATCTGTCTGTGTCTGAGTGTGTGTGTTTGTCTGTCTGTCTCAATGCAATTCAATTCTATATTCTTTGTCCTCCTTTACAGGAACTTTGTCTCTGTATGTGTATGTTTATATTTTTTATTCATTTATTTATCTTATCTTTTATTCATTCTTTTATTTCTAAGATAATGAAATTAGATTTCATGTGCCTTTTTTTTTTTACATCCAGTCCCCATGTGCCTGCAGTTTTGTCAGTGTTGTCATCTGTTCCCACCAGCACCAAGGCTTACTCCTCCAAAAGGCAGAACAGGTTTTAACTTGTGCCAGATAATCTGCATGTGTTCACACACAGGAACCCAGTTTATAGTCTCATCTGAAGAAAGTATGTGTGTGTGAGTGTATGTTCGTTTGTTTGGGGGGCGGAATATTAAGTTTTGAGGATAATGGAATAAGCACTCGTATGGGTTTTTTGACATCCAGTCCCCGTATGTATGCAGTTGTGTAAATTTTTGTCATCCGTTCCCACTAGCATGCAATGGCCTACTCTACCAAAAAGTGGAACAGGTTTTAACATGTTCGCGAGATGTTCTGCATGCATTCACACCCGGGACCTTGGTTTATAGTCTCATTGCAAGAACTTCTGGAGGGACTGGAGTGGAGTCAGCACGGATGTTAACTCCAGAGGGAAAAAAATCCTCTTGAACGAGATTCGAACCCGGGTCAGTAAAGATCACGAACGCAATGCACATCACTCTAACCACCAGGTTATTCCATTCTCCCAGTGTTTCTTTCTGTCTGTCTGTGTCAGCGTGTGTGGCTGTGCCGTCAAAATCAACTCTGTGGTTTTTCAGGTCGGCTGCCCCCGAAAGCAGAATTGTTGGAAGGTGCCGATGTGGAGCTGACATCGTAAGATTGCCATGTGCTGTGCTGTGCTGTGCTGTGCTGCTATACTGTGTGTGTGTGTGTGTGTGTGTGCGCGCGAAATGACACTGACAATGCTCTCTGTGAGCGCTGTACTGTTACCTACTTACTACCACTACTACTACACATAGCCCTCAACTCACTTTCACCACTCTCTCACTCTCTGTGTGTATCACTCACAGCTCTGTCACGGGTTGAGTGTATGTGGTGTGTGTGTGTGTAGGGGGGTGTGGGGGGAGCGATGAGAGTGGGGGTATGTGTGTGAGTGTGGGGGAGGGAGTGTGTGTGTGGAGGGGGGGGGGGGGGGGGGGGGGGGGGGTGTTGTGTGTATATGTGTGGGTGGAGAAGAGGTCTGTTTGTGCATGCATCTGTGATGCATGTTTGTGGGAGGTGGGATGAATGATGTTAGGAGATGGGTCAAAATCTGTGATGTGAGTGTGGATGTGCGTGTAGGTGGCTGCATGTGTGTGGGTGGGCTCGAAGGAAGGTGAGCGTGTATGCATGCAGTGTGTATAAATGTGTGTGTGTGCGTGTGATGTAGGTGCGCAACTGTAGGGTGTACGTAAGCATTTGTTCGTGTGTGTGTATAAACTTTATTTTTTATTATTATTTTTTTTTAATCTTTTATATCGAGGATAATGGAATAAGCACTTATGTGCTTTTTTACATCCAGTCCCAGTGTGTATGCAGTTTTTGTAATTCTGTCATCTGTTCCCATATATATATATGCAATATCTGTGTTGGTGTACCTGTGTAAGGGTGTGTGTGTGTGGGGGGGGGGGGGGGGGGGGTGTAGACTAACAACAAATCTGGAATGGAGGGGGCTGAATATGATGGAATTAACAACACTTTTAACTTCCCTTGTGGCATCTGATGTACAGTTGTCATTGTGGATTGGGAGGGGTTGGGGTTTTTTTCCCATCTTTAATATCTGTTCTTCCTTTTCATTGTTGGTTTCTTTTTGTTCTTTTCTGTCTTTATTTTCATCTGTGGTTTATGTCTTTGATTCTCTCTTCTCTATGTATTCTTTGTAAGGGGTTTTCTTGCTCTGTTTTGATTGTTTTATTTATTGGTGTATTTTCATACACTAGCACAAATACATGCATGCATGTAAAGTGCATGTGTGCAGAGACATACACATTGGTGTGGTGAGCACATCAAACTGGCACATGCATGCATACTAACAAACACACTAACACTAACATACTAACACGCACTAACACACACTCAAAAAAATTGTCATATGAGAACATGTATGTGCACACTTACTTAATACACACACATTTACTCAAGGTAGCTGGTTGTAACATTCCAAGAAGAAACAGAGGAATTTTTTTCGAAGGGTGTGAATTATGTATACATTCTAATTTCTATATCTATCAGATTTGTTTTGTCAAACCCTCTCTCTCTCTCTCTCTCTCTCTTTTATTTTTTGCTTTAGAGGAGGGATGTGGAGGAAGAGAGGTGGGGAGGTTTCACATACGATTTGGCAAATTTGATGTTGCTAATTTGGAACACCAGATTTCCAATTCAGAAACTAAATCTAGCTGTTGATACTTGTTGTTTGTATTTTGTTTCATTAGATCTTATGAAGAAAAAGGTGCTTAAATGTACATTTTGGGAGCAAAGAAAAAATATGAAAGACTGTATTTTGAGCGAACAGAGACATGCCATTTTTTGTTTTCTGGTGCCAAAATTGTTGTTGCTGTTGTTGCTATTGTTGAAGTTGTTGCTTTGTTGTTGTTTTAGATGGATCAGAATTTTTTTCACTGTTTTTTTTGCTTGTTCATTATCAGAGCATTATCACGTATTTATGAATAGACCTTCAACGATTTTCTTTTTCCTTTATCATTATTATGACAGTTGTTTTAGTATTTCTTAGATGCAGAGTAAAGCTTTACAGTATGGTGATATCCCATAATTGTTATATATACCTCACATGTAAATAGATTTACATAGATGATGATGTTATAGTGGTTTTTTTCTTAGTATCACCAGAAATGTGGTGTTTATTTTCAAGCTGATTGTATGTCAGGGGGGTTTTTCTCTCTTTTTTTAAAAAAAACTTTGGAACGTTTCATCAATCTGGTGGATTAACAACACTGTAAAGCTTTCCCCAAGCCAATGTTAAGCAGCATCGAGCATGGTTACCAGTTGGATATGCCTTGGCTTCAGTTCAGTCCCCCAGCTGTAAATGGGTATCTGCCCGCTTTAGGGACAGGGAAGGTAAAGCAGTGAGGGAGAGGAGATGGGTGCCACCCTCAATATGCTGGCCCCTGGAGAAGCTGAGGCCTCTGATGCCACATAGGTTATGGGACACCTTCATGTTTACCTTTTAAAGCAGTAGTTGATACTTGTTTCCTCTGCGATAATGCTGAGATGTTGGAAACTATGCATGCATGTGTGTGTCTGTGTGTGTGCGTGCGCGCATGCATGCGTGTGTGTGTGTTTGATTTCATTTTAAGTCTTCACAAATTGTGAGATTAGATGGTGTGTGTGTGTGTGCGTGTGTGTACATATATACATATCTCCATGTGTGTGTTTCTGGTGATTTTTTTGTAAGATTAAAACACATTTAAGAGTCATGTACTCTCTTTTACTTTATCTGTTTCTCTCTCTCTAACACACACACACAAGCACGCATGCACACACGCACATATGCAT
>CM054158.1:46775261-46810261 GCA_028751875.1 Rapana venosa | reverse complement strand
GAACCTAGCATTGAAGTTCTGTGGTCATCGAGTTGTTTTTGTTGTTGGTGGGGGTTAATAAAAATGGACTTGAATGTTCAACTTTTGCTTCTACTACCTACCTTTCTCACTCAATTTTTCTCATACCACACACACACACACACACACACACACATTCTTCTGGGTTTGATGAAGGCTAAGTCTTAGAAACGAGAGAATAATCTTTTTTTTCAGAATTTCTAAAATTATCCAGATCTCATTCCAGCCAAGAACAAGCTGTCAGCCTCCTGGAATCTTGCTCACAATGTTCATAGAGTATCATGAAATATGGATTTCTGAAAATATACTAGGATTTGGGTGTGGACTAGGAATGATGGACACATGTACGTGTGATGTGAATAATGCATGTATAATATATATGGTCAGCTATTGTAGTTAAAAAAAATCCCTGTTTGTGCCTGAAATTTCCTCCTCATCCACTAGACCGAGTGGTGGTCTGGGTGCTAGTCTTTCAACGTAACAAATCAAGGTCCTGTGTTCAACACGCATTTAGCACAGGTAAAAGAACTCATAGCAACAAGAGAGTTGTCCCTGGCAAAATTCTGTAGAAAATGACAAAACTGAAAGATTTAGTAACAACATGATGAATAAAAATATATGTTGTTGTTGTTGTTGTGCGTTCCCCAGCTTTACACCCTGGAGGTCACCCAGAACATGCACTATGACTCACTCATTCCACCTGGGAATCACTGTGAGATAGGAAGTACACCGGGTGAGAAGTTTGCGTGTACGACTATTTTCAAGTACCTCGCCACATAGGCAGCCATACTCCGACTTCAGAGGATTTTTTCTCCTATAAAGGAGAGTGCAGGTTGTTATGTTAAGAGCTTGTCATGGCTGAAGGCAATCTCAACACAACATTTAAACATAACAACATTTTACTGTAGGCCTTGGCAATTAGCTGACATCAATAACCTGACACAGCTTTTGGCCTGGGCCAAATAAAAATATATCATATTGCATGCCTACTGTTACCAACCTAATGATTTTTTTTTTTTAATCGACCATCCCAAAAGTGTTGATTTGTAATTTCTAGAAGTGAAATTCATACTGAATAATGCAGAAAAACAACAACACTGCCATACTTATACTAAAGCAATTGTACCTTTTTTTGGGGGTGGGGTGGGGTGGAGGGGTCTTACGGTCGTGCATGCATGCATCCACATGGGGGTTGTGTGTGTGTGTGCATGCATGTGAGAGAGAGAGTGTGGTGTGTGCACGCACACACTTATATGCAAGTGTGTACCCACTCAATCACTCCCACACACAAAAGCATGTATGTGCATGTGCTGATATATACCATTTTGCATGTGCGTAGTATACCATTTGATTTTGATCTGCTGCAAATGATTTGGATGGACTTGTAAGATCGTCTCCAGATGTAGAGTTGATTTTATGGAGTATATGCTTTTCTTTCAAAGAGAAGAATATGTACATGCATGTGACTTCTGCCAATAGAGCCTCTCTCATTTGCCCCTTGCTTCTAGTCTGGCTTCATGCATGTATGTCGATGCACAACTTTTATTTTATTTCAATGTATTGTAAGCCCAGAACTGTTCCATCCTATCCATCAGTGATCTTCTTCTTCGTCGAATGTTCAGACAGCAACTAGTGCTGTCTGTCATATGAGCGAAAATGAATTGCGCTGCCATTAAGCCCCTGGCAAATCAGGTCCAGCGCATCTGACTTCGGTATGGGAGAGAACTGTTATATTCTAAGTCTTTCTGAAAACAAGGCAGGAGAATGGACCAAGAAGGCAAAAAAATTGACAAGAAGGGGGTGACAGGAAGGAAAAAAATCAAGGCAGAAACAAAGAAAGGGATAGAAAAGAGGGAATTCCTTGCACAGAATTTCCAGAAGGTGGGGATGCTATTTATACTGACAGTTCCCCGGCATCCTCATTGAGGGGGATTCTCTTTTCTAAAAGTTGTGTTGAAATGCTGGTTGTTTCCCCCTGGCTTACCTTAATGAGAAATGGAGGGGGGGGATATAACACAGGTTGTTTTTCTGTGAAAAACTATGGTGATATCTGCACACACAAAAATTTTTTGGTGCCCCTCAACTACAGCTACAGGGTTTAGTCAGTTTTATTAGATACATTTGCTTGGACTTTTTTGTGTGGCTTTTTTTGTTGTTATTGTTGTTCTTCTTCTGTTTTGTATAGTAGTAGAGAGGGAGGAGAGATGCTTTTAAATGATTTTTTTCAATGTTTTTACAGATTTTTTTCTGACACATTTTATGACTTAGCAGTTATGGTGTAGTGTGTGTGTGTGTGTGTGAAACAGTTTGCACATAGTGACAACTATAGAGAGGAATTAACTTCTCCCTTAACTCCTTGAGGAGTCATGGGCACTGCACTGAAGTTTTCCCCACTTTTCCCTGTCTATTCAACTGTGTTGTCTTCCCAGATGGGGTTTTTGTGTGGGGTTTGAGTTTGTTTGGGAGGGTTTTGTGTGTGTGTCTACCTTTGTCTACTTCATCTTTGCAGATTTTTTTTTTTCTGGAAAAAAAAATTGTTTGTGTTGCTGCTATGACCTTCATGGCCTGTTCACTGTTACTGTTAGATTTGCTTTGGGTAAAGTTAATCTTGCATGGTTTGTGTATGTATGAATTATACTTTAGTAAGTAATGGCTTACTGATCTGTCCATGTAGTTATCACGTGTAATAGTTTCTAGCTTAAGACTGTATGCAACTTTTTCCTGAAGCAGTTTTGCTTGGACTGCACACTTTCAAGATCGCAGAATGTTAGAACTGTCAATGGAGTGCACACATTTCTTTAAAAATGTTAATAAGTAATTTGATATTATTGATAACCAATTTTAAATACTTAATTCAGTGTAATATTAATATCAATTTTAGATACTTACGTAGTGCTAAGTTATATAGCTACAACTATATGCTTTCAGTCACTACTGTTGCATTTTTGCACTTTTTTTCATTCACATTTTGTACACAAAACTCACGCAAACATTTATAAGCACTAACATTTTGTAAATGTCATGAAATTGCACACTTTTTAAAAAAAACAACACCTTTTCAGTCACAGAGTCAAGATGTCTGTTTTCTGTACTGCAGACAATGTAATTATTTTAGCTGGCCTTTTCTCAGATGAAACATTTGACCTCCTGTACATTAAAATGTAGGCTAAAAACTTGTGATAAAACAAAACGTGCAACAGATATTGTGGATATTCCCCCCCCTCCCTCCCCCCCCTCATTTTGTGTGAGTTTTGTAACAGTGTCTATGCTTGGATTCTTCTGCTTTCTTTTTCTGTTTTCTCTTCTTTTTTTTAAAGCAAAAACACACTATTTCTGTCATTTCTTGATGGTGGATGTAATATATTTTCCCATTTCTCATCCCTTCTGTTGCATGTAGGATTTTTTTAGGACTTTTGTAAAACATTCTGTAAATATTGCAGCTGCTTGGTAAGTGTGTGTGTGTGTGGATTTTACTGTTAAAATTAGATACCTGCATGTTGTATAATCTCTTACATTACTGAGTTTGTCTTATTCTGTCTTTATATTAGTCAGCTGTAGTCTGGTGGATGTGCTTTGCTCCTATCTGTATTAACTATGAAACATTGTGGATGATGAATAATGATTTTGTGAAGTTTTTTAACTGTTATATCTGTAAACCATCACTTATGATGATGAATATTTTAAAACTATTTGGGAATCTTTAAATGCAGCCCAGAAATTCAGAGTATGTCAAGTGTGTTTGTGTATTTCTCATGGAAAATGTATTATCAGATAGAAACAGGACAGGCTTAAATCATACTTTAGTTAAAAAGGTTGTTGTTAAATAAACAATACCTTTGAATAAAGATCTCTTTGAGAAGAAAATGAATGTTATGATTTTGGATAGCAGTGCGTAATCTACTTCATTTAGAGCTTCTACAAAGTAAAAATTAAATTCATGGATTCTTTTGCATTAGATGTAAAGTTAACTCGAATGGAAAATTAAAACTGAAGTGGGTTGCATTGGCAGTTGAAAAGAATGATGCAGTTCTAGCTTATACTTTATAGAATGGTCAGTTGTGTAGACTTCAAGTGATGCAGTTGTAGTTCATGATCACTTAACTTATGTGAAATATATACATGTGTAAATCCCTTTCAAAGGAGAAAATATAGTACAGTTTGAAGATTTGTCTTTCACTTTGGTATGTTGTAGATCACAAATCCATTAAAAAAAAATTTTAACAGAGTGTGTTTGAGCCAACTTTTACATAGTATCTACACAACAGAAGCATTACTTTTAAACTTCATGAATTGTAAATGACAGTAGAACATGAGGATGATTGAGGACACCAGCATATTTATCGCATTTTCTTCAGACTCATCCCTAATTTCCAACATGGTCTTTTTCAGGCCCCCGTGCAAGATGTCGGGCAGCGGACGCAGTCGTCCCCCCTCAGGGTCGGTGTCTCAGCGGAGTTCCTCGGGCAATCATGGCCGCTCGTCTCTCAACCAGCTGCAGGTTGTGTCGCCCATGGTGCGGGGCAAGCTGGCAGAGAGAGCCAATCGTATCCGGGCCCGCAGGCAGGCCTTAGAGGCTTCCGACGAAACGGACGACGACACCTCCTCCGATTCTTCGGATGACTGAGGACACAGCGCTGTGGTGACATTTTGTCTGGTGACATCGAGTGGTGACTTTTTGAGTGGTGACTTTTTGAGTGGTTACATCGAGTGGTGACTTTTTGAGAGGTGATATTGAGTGGTGGCAGAGCAAGTGTGTCTTGATCACAACGACGATTCTTTCGCTAAGTTTATTATTTGTATGTATTGCTCACCAAAAAAAAACAAATTTCTTTTTATTGTATTGGTCACAAATCAAAACCATTTTCCAGTTTACGACTTATTCATGTTGGTGAAGACTGAGGAAGTGATTAAGGGGAAATCTACTATATACAAAAAAAGACCCCAGGGTCCAGGTATTCCCCATGTCCCTGATAAAATGCAGGGGCAGTGACTCACAGGGAGGAGGGTAATGTTGGAGGAGGGGCTTAAACCCCTCCAGCTGAAATCAAAACATTTTAAAAACAACGTTTTGGAATCTAGCAAACTCCAGTTCCACAGAAAGTGATATTTTTTTCTCAAACGTTTTTTTTTAAAGATTTCCTCTTCTGTTTTGACAGTTCTTGACTTCATTCAGCTCCGTCTGTAGATCTTTGGTATGCTTTCTTTACAGTGTGCTTCACTATGAGAATGGCTCCGTGTGATTCACAGCTCGTCATATGCTTGCCGATTAACAACAAAAAAGGCCTACAAAATGGCAGCTAGGCCAAGGGTGTACTAAAAAAAGTAAGTGGGCTTGAACCATGCAAATAACATGTTCATATATTTTTTCCCTGCAGAAATGATGTTGGGGTTTTGGAGTGGTTCTTTTTTTTTACCTTATTTCTCTCCTCTGAAAGACTTGATATTCAGTGCGATTTTTGTATCAAACTGGGAGGAAAAGGCAAGGCTTGGAATCAAACCCAGAATCTCACGGTTTACTTGTTAGCAGACAAAGTTATGTTTCAGAGTTATGGACATGTTTCTTTTCTATGAAAAGTGTCAGACCCTTTCCTTGATTTTCAACTGCCAGTGATCAATAAATATATTCAGTAATACGTTCCACAAATGGGTTTTTTTAGTATACATGTGTTTTTCTTTACCTGAACACATCGAAATAACTCATGAAGTCTGGTCTGTATTGGCTCATTTTATTTGCATTTTAATACTGCTGCATGGAGAGTGCTAAAAATGTGGGGGGAAAATCACAGTTGGCTGTAATGGCAATAGAGTATGATCTGATCAAGATAAAGGGGATATCACTGTCTCATATGTTAAGTCTGCTTGCACCAGCGCTAATCCACTTTGCTTCCCATTGGTATCACAATATTTAATTTGTTAATTGCTGTGTGTGTGTGTGTGTGCGTGCGTGTGTACGAGTGTGTGCATGTGTTTTGAAGTGATAGTATTCAGCAACACGTATAGATATGTTGTGGATATATTTTCTGTCCCAACAATGTAGTTTGATAAGAAATGACACATTATTGATTTATGAGCTAACAATTAAAACAAAAATGATCAATTATGGACGTTTTACCAAATGTTTGTACTGTGGAGTGCATGTGAAAGAGATTTCAAGGAAATTGTAAGTTTATGAACTACACAGCAAGGAACAAATATGTTACTGTCTTGATGTATGTGACAGAATCTGAAAGATGTCTACATTTCTGGCATAGCTTTTGCCAGAAATGATTATGAAGAATTGTAATTTTGAGAAAGTAAAAGACAATCTCCTGCGTTCTGTTTTGGCCTTTCACCAACACCCAACTCTATCACACGAGGTCATACTATGTTGTTGTTGTTTGGGTTTTGGCTTTTTTTTTGTTCCTTGGCTAGAGCTCTGAGGTTCACCAATGGTGAGATTTTTGTGTATGCAACTCCCCCCCCCTCCCCAACATTTATGTAGCCGCATTCAGACTTTGAAGATTGTGTCTAAACACGACACCAGTGTGCATGCGGTTTTGTTGTTTCCTGGGGGGGTTGTCATCCATTCCTACCTGCACACAATGGCCTACTCTTTCGAAAGGTGGAACAGGTTTTTAATATGTGTGCAAGATGGTCTGGGTCAAAGTCAAACTTGTATTTTCAGATGGTACGTTGAATAAGGAGTGCAGTTGTATGAACGTATGTTCATACATGGGACCTCGGGTTATAGTCTCATCTGACGGACTGACATTCAGTTCAATTTTTTTCATCAAACTGAGAAGGGCAAGGTTGGGAATCGAACCCAGAACCTGAAGGTTTACTTGTTGGTAGGCAAACGTCTTAACCATCCTGCCCCCTTCCTTCTTACAAACTGTAATTGACATCATATCACCAGAAGCCTGGTGTCTAAGGTATCAGGAACGTCCCTCATAACAAACAGTATGAACTTGAAAAGCAAAGAGTTCAGCACTAAAATTTCAGATTTTATTGCATAAGTTAACAGCATGCAAAGCAAGCTTTACCAAAGCAAAAAACATGCAGTATGGGAATAAAGGCTTCATCTGAAAGACAACAATATGTACAAAACCTGTGAAATAAGATCAAGAGCATAACAACGAAAGAATTGTATGCTACCTAACCTTTTTCTTTCCTTTTATGTATACCTATATATATACAGAGATAAGTATATGTATAAACATTTACACTGTCATCATAATCTCAAAAACAATAAAATGTTTAGTATCTAATGATCTACAGAAGTCCTCTCAGCTACTGTTTCCTTTCTCATATATATATACACATGTATACCAATCTCCATCATGGCTTTTTCACTAGAGCGATTGCTATTCCATTTGACAAGTCTAAGAACAACTGAACAATCTCTTTTTTATTGTATGACTAGCATCTGTCTACTTTAAAAAAATAAATGTTCCACTTTCAGGTAGCTCATTTTGCAGTACAAGTTGCATGCTGGGTATGTTTGTGATTCGGTAACCCACCAAATGTTGACGTGAATTATGGGATCTTTAACATGCATATTTGACTTTCTGCATGTGTATACCCACAAAGTGAATTAAGGTACTGGCAGGTCTGCACTTGATGTTGACCTGGGAGATTGTAAAAATCCCCACTCTTCATTCACCAGATGCCACCGAGATTTGAACCTGTGACTTCATGCACCCAAAGGAATGAAGTCAAACGGTCTTAACAACTTGGCTATAGCATCTGTTGCCCGACTTTAATAGCTGATATGATGAAAGAAACATGCGCGGTTGAGACTATAAACCAAGGTCCCGTGTGCGAACGCACACAGAACATCTTGCGCACATGTTAAATCCTGTTCTGCTTTTTGTAAGAGAAGGCCATTGTGTGCCGGTGGGAACAGATGACAGACTTTACAAAACTGCATACACATGGGGACTGGATGTAAAAAAAGCACATAAGTGCTTATTCAATTATCCTCGATATAAAAGAATAAAATGGGGGGAAAAAACAACTACAGCAATATACTATGTAATACTTCATAACGTTTATCATCACAGTGATATGAAAAAGTCAAAAAGTGCTCTTCTTCAGAAGACTCGGTTACTATGATGTAACCCTTTATTTTCCTGTCTGCATATATTATAACTTGTACATATGGCTTTGATAAGAGTTTCTCCTCCTTTGAACACTCAGACGTACGAGTGAAAATGCATTGCGCTGCTGTTAAGCGCCTGACAAGTCAGGCCCAGCATATCTGACTGTGACATTGATAAGAGTTTCAAACTTGGAATTTTTCAAGGAACGAGCGCGAAATACAAGCTGCCCTTACACCTCAGTCTGTCACACTGTCCTCAAAGCACCTAAAATAGGTTGAGCAAGACATAAGCAACATTTTCTTCTTTCATAGACAAAATTCCTAGGCCCCAAAGATATTGTACATCTAAGGAGAGAAACGCACAGCATGCAGGCAGAAACCAATAAAAAATGGAACGTGAATTCCTTGATTGGCACAGATCAGGTTTGAGCAAAACAAACAGCAGGTAGGTGACAGACTACCCCCTCAGGACGAAGAGCTGTACAGGGCAGGCTGTCAGAGTCAGGGGAGGAGGAGGAGGAGGAGGAGGCATCGGTTCAGATCTTCCATCCCACCTTGTTCAGCTGGGAGGTGGACTTGCTTCTGCTGTGAGCCCTGCAACACCACGCAAAACGGATCTTGCTGACATTCCCAAAGTCGGAATGTGGCTACCTATCCTAAATGGTAGTTGGGGGGCGGAGTCACATATGCAAAAAATCCCACCATTGGTGAACCTCAGAGCTCTAGCTGAGGAACAAAAAAAGAAGAAAAAAGATCTTATGACATGATCACAACTGCTGAAGAGGAAAAACAATAGTGTGTAATCTCTTTCTCTGTGTTCCCATACAGGGATGGGTGAATAGTGCCAGGTCTTCTCCTGTATTTGTAACCTTGCAGGAGGTCTGCCCGCTGGCCTCAGCTGACACGTTCCCAATTCAGCGCAGCTTATTTCATTGTACAGGTTGCATGCTGTGTTATGTTTGGTGTTTCCGTAACCCACTGAATGCTGACATGAAGTACCGGATCTTTAACATGCATATTCGATCTTCTGCATGTGTACCAGATAAAAATCCCCACCCTTAATTCACTAGATGCCGCTAAGATTCAAACCCTCAACTTCATGGACCCATGGGATTGAATTCAAATGGTCTTAACCGTTCAGCTACAGCATCTGTCAAAAAATCCTTTAGTCTCTAAGCCACGGCCAGATATACACACTGACAACTTAGAAGCATTCTGGACTGATCTAAAATAATGCTATGACAGTTTCCTGGTTGGGTCTTTCTACAGACCTCCAAATGCCCCTGGACAAGTAAGTTCAGAAAGTATTTATTTATTTATTCTTTTATATCGAGGATAATGGAATAAGCACTCATGTGCTTTTTTACATCCAGTCCCTGTGTGTATGCGGTTTTATAAATTTTGTCATCTGTTTCCACCGGCACACAATGGACTACTCTTCCGAAAAGCGGAACAGGATTTAACGTGTGCGCAAGATGTTCTGCATGCGTTTGAACACGGGGCCTTGGTTTATACTCTCATCCGAAGGACTTTGACATTCAGTTCGATTTTTTTGTCAAACTGGGAAGAAAGGGCGAGGCTGGGAATCGAACCCAGAACCTCACGGTTAACTTGTTGGCAGGCGAATGTCTTAACCATCCTGCCACCTTCCTTCCGTCAAGCTAGCAACACACACACACACACACACACGCTGTCCAAAACTCACAAGCTTTTGTTGCCTGGAACCCGTCTAGGGTGGAAGCAGTCGTCTTTGGACATGGGCTGTAGCCGCACTCTGCGGGCGGTGGCTTTGGTGGCCTGCATGTAGCGGGGAGGCTTGCCGCCCTCAGGGATGACGCCTGCAACACACACACACACACACACAGAGTCCAACGTGCTGAAGGCAGCTGTCACATCAAGCTGCAGGCATCCATACACACCAGTTCTTTTGCTTCTCTTTATTCAAACTACAACGTGGAGGAGGACTGTAGAAAGTGAGATGAAGGCCATGCAGCACTCTTGGGGATCAGTGACTAGGTTGGCCCAGGATAGGCAGGAGTGGAAGCGCTTTGTTGCTGCCCTACACACCACTGGGTGTAATGGTTAATGATGATGATGATGATGATTCAAACTACAAAGATAGGATTCCAAGAGGTTTGGGGGGAAAAAAATTCCGAAGTCTTTGTGCTAGTCTATTCCAAGAGCCAGGTGCAAAACATGATGACCAGTCTTTATGCAAGTTTACTTCAAGATTTGTAGTGTTACTCCGTGGGTTTGTTTTTTGTTTTTTTTTGTTTTCTTTGGGTCCTCGGCTGGAGCTCCAAGGTTCACCAACAGTGAGGTTTTTGTGTATGTGACCGTTCCCCCCCCTACCATTTAGGTAGTAGCATTCTGACTTTAGGGATGGTGTCTAAACACGACACTTGTTTGCATGCGTTTTAAAATTGTTGTCATCTATTCCTACTGGCATGAAATGGCCTGCTCTTCTGAAAAAGCGGATGGGTTTTTAACATATCCACAAGTTGTTCTGCATGTATTTACACAGTCTCAGTTTATACAGTCTCATCCGAAGGACTTTTGACATTCTATTTGATTTTTTTTCATCAAACTGGGAAAAAAGGGCAAGGCTGGGAGAATGGAACCCAGAACCTCACGGTTTATTTGTCAAGCAGGTGAACATCTTAACCACCCTGCCACCTTCCTTGATGTATCCTGTTATAATCACTGTTGCACTTTACGACATTCAAGACACCCACCACACAAGCACCAGCAGTGAAGTCAAGAGGAAAGTGTTACCATTCTTGTGTCCTGTGACCAGATTCTCCACGAGGGAGGGCAGGCCCAGCTCTCTGAGGCGCCGCATGTTGTCCAAAGCCTGGAAGCTCACTGCACACACACCGGAGCTCTGCGCGTCTTCGCTCTGCCTGCAACACAACGTAGATAGACTGAGGCACTGTTCTCTGCTGCATTATGATAAGTGAGGAAGGAAACTGCATGTGTTTGTCAATGCTTAGCCAAAAGCTCAGGCGGCAACTCATTGTTGTCCGTCTTATCGTAAGCAAAAATGTGTTGCACTACCGTTAAGCACCCAACAAATCAGACCCAGCGCATCCAACTTCAGTGTGCTTTTACATCAGAGTGGTCACTCTTCGTGATTGGTTGCTTTTCACTGAGCTGCAGAGTCCAGCCTGCCCTCGAGGCCATCCTCCTCCTCTGCCTTCACAGCCGTTGGGAGACAGGTTCTCCTCTTCCGCCTGTTCTGCCATTAAGATTGTTCTCTTTGTATTTTACCCATACCTGGGGGCTGGTTTGTGGGCACCACCAAGGCGTATCAACACATTGGTAGGCCAGCATGAAGCACGTTAAGAGGACAAAGTCTCCTCCATTGGAGAATGGTTTTATCTTAAGACTTTCTGGAAAAAAGGCAGAAGAATGGGCTAGGAAGGCCAAAAAAAAATAGACAAGGAGGTGACAGAAAGAAAAGAAACAAGGTAGAAACGAGAGGGATAGAAAAAAAGAAATTTCTAGCACAGAATTTCCAGAAGGTGGGGATACTATTTATACCGACAGGTCCCCCTGGCATCCCCTGGGGGGGTATCTGTGAATGTCTATTCATCCACACACACAAACACATCATCACAAACCAACATACACTCTAACACACACAAAACAACTTTGCAAGCATTTTGACACCAAGTGTTACGTAAAAAAAACCCACCATGAACGGATAACTTACAGAGTGGAGGCCTGAAATTGCGGTGAATTGCAGTCTAACACACGCAGTGGTTGTCGTGTGGGGGTGGGAGTTCGTACAGCATCAGCATAAGACTTGACCTCCACTGAAACCACAGAACAGGATTTGATTTGCCATCAACCTTTGTCTCAGTGAACAGGTACCATAAGAGTTTTCTTCACAAACATGTAATGTACTCCTGCACACTACGCCCTTGCTAAAACTGATCCACAATGAGTACATATGCTTGTAACATCTTTCTTTGATATAGCATGGGTTGAAGCAGTTTTTAACTTGAGATAAAAAGGACTGCTGTCTTAACATTCTTCTTCCCAAAAGCTTTATAAAGACATTCACAAACCTATTAAAAACTTTGGGGTGGGTTTTTCATAGTTTATTTATTAGAAATAGTACATTTGTGATGATTAATATCTAAGTAAACAGGCCAAGAGGTTCTAGTATCAGTCATCCGAAAAAATGTTTTGATCAAAGTAATTTTTTTCGCCATTCCTTAGAACTTCAAAGTTCACTAACGGTAAGATTTTGCGTATGCAACTGTTTTTGCCCACCATGAAGGCAGCTGCATTCAAACCTTGGGGGATCTTAAGTAAATGACATTACACGAAGAAGTTTTTTTCCAAATCAATATAACTGCATCAAATGATAAACCTAGACTTTTTTCAAGAATATGGCACACACACAAAAAAAGGGTAGAACCTCACAAATAGAATTTTCATGGAATACACATAGAAAAAACTGTAGCCTTATGTGGTGTTAAGTCCTGAAAGTCAATCTTCATGAAGTATACTCTGTACAATAAACAGACCTTTTGGGTTTTTTTATTCAATACAGTCATGGGATACTCGGTACAATACTGACACCCTATGCCTTGTCCAGTCCTCATAGCTGTCAAAAGCTGTTAGGTACGGATGACAGAAACAGGCCAAAAACTCTCCTACATGCTCCACAACAAAGAAAACAAGACCTCTTTCACCTACCTTTGACAGGAGTGGACGCAGAACTCGTCCCATCAAAGTTGATGGCCCGTCTAGCACTGGAAGAAGAGGAGGAGGAGGGCCTTTGGTGAGATCCTTCATTCTCCTGGTTCTCAGGAGACTCTGAACACTCTGAATCCTGGCCCCGTGTACCGTGTCTGTCCTCCATAACCACACCGGTGGATGTACGACTGTTGAGCATTGTGTCAGTCCCTGGATGAGACAATGTGACCGGCGCCGCTGAACTGAACAGTGAGTGCTGAGGATTTCTGCTGTGAGACTGGACACTACCGTTTCTGTTTTCTCCACTTACACCCTTTGTACACACCGTGGCGTTCTTGTTCTCCACACAAGGTTCGCTGTCCACCACAGGTAAGTACAGAGGAAGTGAATCCTTCAACACGACAGCAGGGGTGGACGTGTCCACAGGCTGTTTCACCCCGATCACATTTGCAGTGTCCAGAGAGAAGGTCTCGTTGAGGGAGGGGGCCGGAGAGGACAGCGAGCAGCCAGGGGCGGAGGACACACGACCCACACACCACCACCACCACCACCGCCAGGAGGAACACAGTCTGTAGCAGCATGGGAGGCTGTTGACGACCCATGACCCCAGTCTGTCCTGTGGGGCAGCTTTTTGGGGTTGGGGGTGTGACCTGCGTGAATGGTGGTCACAGGACTATGGCTACACCTGCCGGGGATGCCGCTGCTATCTGGAGGAGGAGGGGGGTGGTGAGAACAGGAATCGTCTGTCGACACGCTGTCCGGTTTCGGAAGACAAGGAGGGCCACTTGTTGGGTCTGACATGCCAAGAGAGGGCTGTGTGGAAGGGGTGGAAGTAAGTGTTGGGTGAGACGTCCTGCTGTAGTAAGACAGGGAGGGGAGAGGACGACCCGCTGCAGGCAGAGAGGTCGGCGCTGAGGCAGGAGCGTAGGCAGGAACTGGCTGACCTGCTGCCACACACCCCAACCCACTTGTCGCCACTACTCTGGAGCAGTGAGGGGCCCCTGCACACCACAACAATGCACATAGTATACTGCTGGTCAGGGTCACTTCCACTGAAAATGGCCCAGAAAACTGTATTTTAGGCATCGGTGCTGGGAAAATATTTTTGATGTAAATTTCATTTTCCGGTCACTGATAAGAGGATACCGTGAATGCTCAAAAGGCGGAGATGATATCTTCTTCTTCGTCGAATGCTCAGACAGCAACTACGGATGTCCATTATATGAGCGAAAATGTGTCACGTTGCTGATAGTGCATCCAACTTCGTCATAAGAGAGAATTGTTATCTTTTAAGTCTTTCTGGAAAAAAGGCAGGAGAATGGACCAAGATAGCAGAAAATAAGACAAGAAGGAGGTGTTAGGAAGAAAAGGAACATGGCAGAACATGGAGTGATAGAAAAAGGAATTAGACGGGAATTTCAGAGGTGGGATGCTATTCATAGACACCTGGCAACCCAGGGAAGAGTGATATGAAGAAAGTGGAAGTAGGAGTTGAGTACCATTATTACTTTAGGACTTGGAAATATCCAGAAGGTGGGATGACACACAGACAGCGCCGGCAGAGACACAGGGAGAGAGAGAGAGAGAAGAGAAGTGAGAGAGAGAGAGAGTGAGTGAAGAGAGACAGACGGGAGAATGAGAGAGAGAGAGAGGAGAGGAGAGGAGAGAGATGATGAAGAGAGAGAGAGAGAGAGAGAGAGAGAGAGAGAGAGAGAGAGAGAGAGAGATGGAATCTATAAATCAAGCATGTACAAAATTGTAACTCGGTAACCTGTGTGTTCAACTGGTTACAAGAAGCCACACAAAACTGCTGATGTTCAAGATTTGTTTTTATATCTTTATCTAATAAGCAACAACAGCTGCTGTAATCCACATCACCTATTATAGCTGGCCTACACAAATACCACACCAAAAAAGGGGATGTATTTTTAACATGCAAACAAAATGTTACTCACACATTAACTCATAGGACCTAAGTTTTGCTGTGCTGTTCAGAGAACTCGCATAGAAATTAAATCAGAACCCAAGACAAGTTCGAGCCTACCCGAAGGCAGTACCTGAACACCGCTATGAAGCATAGCCCCTACCGTTGCTGGTGATCAGGGGAATGTCGATGATGGCGTTGATGTGGAAGCCTTGCTGGTCTCCATCGCTGTGGGCCCAGGACACCCCCCACTGGCCCACCAGCTCACACACGCCACGGTAGGATGCAGCGATGTCGGGGGTCAAGGCTCCGTGATGCTGCAGCTGCGAGTGTTGGTGCTGCACCAGCTGCAGCAGAGCTGTAATCAGACTGTCACCGCACGGCCGAGTTAGGGCTGGGCACACTTCGGTTCAACTGGTTGCATACATAAATGATACAGAAAGTATAGCTTTACTGGTGTACATGAGTACCATGAATCAACTTCAGGAAAATTATAATTCTTCCAAAGCTTTAGAATGAGTATCATATACTTTCTTTGAATTTTGACAGCTTTTATTTGTCTTTATTCTGACTGAGACATGTGGGTCATGCAAACAGAAACACAGACAAATCTAATGATAAACCGAGGCCCCGTGTGCGAACGCACGCAGAACATCTTGCGCCCACGTTAAAATCCTGTTCCGCTTTTCGTAAGAGTAGGCCATTGTGTGCCGGTGGGAACAGATGACAATTTACAAAACCACATACACACAGGGACTGGATGTAAAAAAGCACGTAAGTGCTTATTCCATTATCCTTGACATAAAAGAATTATAAAAAAAAATAATAATAAAAATAAAAGATGACAACAGCTCTCCAAGGTAAGGTTGTGGGTAGAAAGAAAAGTGTCAGACCTCCAACATCCTACATTGCCAACATCACTGAGATAGATCAGTGGTCTGGGAGGAGGGCTACAGGAGATGATAGAACTCAGCAGAGACAAAGAGAGATGGCAAACCTAAGTAGCATAACAGCGGTGATGGAGACAGCTCAGCTGAGTTGAGTAGTTGTTTTTATTTTCCTGATGGATCTTAATTCACAATCATGGCAAAGTTTTTCTTTTCTTTTGCCTAGGAAAGCACCATTTCTATCATTAAGTGTTCAGCATTTGTTAGCAGAACAGCAAGACACTGATTTTTCACATGTGAAAGGAATTCATAAGTCAATGTATCCAGACCAGCAACTTTATCTGAGCACATTACCCCTTTCTTGCGATCTCTCCACTGGCTGCCTGTGTCACAAAGAATAAACTATAAGATCTGTACCCTCTATTACAAATGTCTCCACAAAACAGCACCCTCCTACCTCTGTGAATGTCTTCACCTGTACACTCCTTCTCGTTCCCTTCGCTCTGCTGCAGATTCCTTGTGCTTTCGAATACCTAGATTCAGCCAGTCCACCGTGGGCGGTCACTCTTTCTGTTTCTGGTCCATCGATTTGGAATGGCCTCCCTATCTCTCTTCGCCAAAGGCCTTCTTGTGACACTTTTAAATCCGGCCTCAAGACATATTTGTTTCAAACCTAAGATTTTCCTCTCCTGTTTCATTTCATAGCTATCCCCGCTTTTCAACAGCCAAAAACTCCATCACCCTGCCAAAACGTATAACCTCTGTGTGAGCACTTGGACTTGTTAGAACTATTACTTGCTATTGGTTGTATGACTGTGTAAGAATGAGTTGAGTGCAAGCGCTTTGATTGAGTTGAGTGCAAGCGCTTTGATTTGTCTGTGCAAGATACAGCGCTAAATAAATTCCATTTATTATTATTATTTATCTCTGAAAAAAAATGAAGGGAAAAACTTTTATTTAAAAAGGCCAGTCCTACGTTTCACTGGCCACGGTCTCCTGCTCCTGGGCTCTGGCCAGACGACGCAGGTGGCGGATGTAGTGCTGGCAGTCGTTCACCTCCACCTCCAGCCCCATCCTCTGAATGCTGTTCTCCAACACCTGACCACAACAACACCAACAATAGTAACAACAATGGTACGGTATACAGGTGGTGGATGGAATATTGAGAGAATCATTCACTTTCCACCTCCCCTGTGAGGATGCCAGGGGCCTGTCAGTATAAATAGCATCTCCACCTTCTGGAAATTCTGTGCTAGGAATTCCCTCTTTTCTATCATTCTCTTTGTTTCTGCCTCGTTCCTTTTCTTCCTGTCACACCTCCTTCTTGTCTATTTTCTGCCTTCTTGGTCCATTCTCCTGCCTTTTTTTCCATAAAGACTTAAAAGATAACAATTCTCTCCCATGGCGAAGTCAGATGCCCTGGGACTGACCTGCATCAGGTGCTTAATGGTAGTGCAACACATCGTTGCTCATATAACAGACAACAATAGTTGATGTCTGAGCGTTCGATGACGATGACAAAGAAGAAGAAAAAGAAGATTCACTTTCACCTCTCACACCACTCTCTCAATGCTCGATACCTGACATCAACATCAACTCTGAAACAGACTACTCCACCAATGTTATGACATACTACTTCTTCTTCGTTGAACGCTCAAACAGCAACTATATTTTCTTGTCATATGAGTAAAAATGTGTTGCACTGTCGTTGAGCGCCTAACAAGTCCGGCCCAGCACATCCGACTTCATCATGGGAGAGAATTGTTATCATTTTAAATCTCTGGAAAAAAGGCAGGAGAATGAACCAAGAAGGCAGAAAATAGACAAGAAGGAGGTGAGAACAAGAAAAGGAACAAGGCAAAAACAAAGAGGGATAGAAAAGAAGGAATTCTTAGCACAGAATTTCCAGAAGGTGGGGATGCTTTTTATACTGACCGGTCCCTGGCATCTCCATGGGGGAATCAATCAACACCAATAAGAACAAGTATCAACAACAACAACAAATTTGTTTAAAAGGTAACCTGTAGGGAAGATGTGAGAGTGAGAGAGAGAGCGAGTACCTGGGAGTAGATGGAGGACTTGTTGCGCTCTGCAGCAGCCTCCATGTGCAGCGTGTGCAGAGACTGGGTGTTGCTGTGCAGCTGATGATGCAGCGCCTGACGCTGCGCCTCCTGCTCTTCCACCTTGCGCTGCAGCCCCTCTATCACCCCTTGCAGCTTCTGTACACACTGTACACACACACACACACAAGCACGCATACACACACACACACAACACACAAACAGCATTCAAATTTTGCTAGTTAGGCTGCCATTTTCCAATATTCTATGAGTGGTGTATCTGGTTTTCTGACATTCTCTAACTCTTTACCAGCGAGTGTCCATAAAAAAAATCAGCATGGTATTACCTTAATAATGCCTGCCAGCACTTGGTAAAGATGTAGTTCCACTGGGTGCAGCCATCACTGTCTATGTATACACACTCCTTGAGTGCATGAGCTTCATTCTTGCAAAATCCCGCCACGTCTCTTGTTTTCTATTGTGTCGAATCAATAGCGTTTTCAGTCAGGTATACATGTTAAAAGTTTGCCAAAATCAGTCTTGTCAGTGATGGAAAGTTCAGGTGTGTGCTGAAAGAGGACACGGGTGATAATGGCGGATTTTTTTCTCCTCCTAACTTGAGGATTTTTTTCTTTCTTCTAAATTGAGGATCTTGACCCAGGCGAACTTTTCACAACCTTTCAAACCCTTTGATCAGTGACTGGGTTGGCCCAGGGTAGGCAGGAGTGGAAGCGCTTTGTTGCTGCCCTACACACCGCTGGGTGTAATGGCTAATGATCAAACCCTTTAGTTCACATCACACACCCCCTGTTCCCCACAATTCCCACCCCTAAAACCAAAACGAAATTAAAGGCAGAAACAAACCTGTTCAGAACGACGTTTTTCTCACCTCTGACTGCGCGTCCACCAGCTGTGTGGCTCTGTGCAGGCACTTGTGTTTGCGGTACAGGCGCCACTGAGTGTCCCGCATGGCGATCTCCTGACCTAACTGCTGGTCCCTCACCGCCCGCCGCTCGTTGTAGGCTGCCTGCAGGGCTTCATGGAGGCTGCACATACATCCACACAGCGATTCCTTTCTTCGTTCGTTGGTTTTCTTTCTCTCCTGGTTTACCAGTCCCACTCCCAGAATCCCATCTGTGAAGTGGATAACGCTCACCTGTGTAGTACCACTGAGCCCATAGCAAATTTTCTGCGTAGAAGCTAGCTGGTCCCCGCCCCCCCAAAAAAAACTTATGGATCATATGGGATTCAAAGCACTAACCTCCTAGCGAGGAATTCAATGTGCTAACCATTGCGCGCCAAAGCTGCTGGTTACACAGTAAGTCTTTACTACCATCACTGAGCCCAGACATGAACAAGACAATCATCTCTAGTACATTAACTCACGGCAAGGCAGAGGGCAACATTGTTACTAGATTCATTCTAAGCTTAGGGTGAAGGGGGGGGGGGGAAGATGGGATAGCCTGGAGGTGAGAGCATTGTGCTTGCGATCTGACAGCCCGAGGTCGATCCCAGGTTTGGGCTACCACTGAGACGCCAATTCAAGGGGATTTTTTTTCTGGAGTTAACAGCAGTGCTGACTCCAATCCCCATAAAGTCCCTTGGATGGTGTGAACGCCATTCCACCTTTCAGAAAAGTAGGCCATTGTGTGCATTGTGGGAAGATGACAAAAAATTTTTAATATATGGATACTGGAGTACTCAGACATCATCCCTGATGTCAGAATGCGGCTACCTTAATGGAAGTGCAAAAACAGTTGCATACGCAAAATCTTATCATTGGTGAACCTCGGAGCTTTAGCCAAAGAACAGAAAAGAACATTTCTAAGCTTAGAAGAGGTTTTGTAATGATCACCCTTTTACTCAGCAAATTTCCTGATTAAAATTTGTAGACAGCAAAGCAATGAACGTGTAACACTATCATAATCAATCTACACTCACCTTTGAAGATTTGACGGAAGACAAAGTGAATGTGCGTAGTTGATGGAAGGTTTCTCGGACAGATGAAGTTTACCCTTGAGCTCTGAAATCTGAACACACAGAAAACCTGCTGTGGCATGTCATATCTTCAGTCACCAAAAGGTCCATTATGCAAGTTTTGCTGCCATTAAATTATTCACACAAAAAACCAAAAGAGAGAGATGCAGCATGTTTAACCATCTGTAGGCTTTGTGAATTGTATTTCTTCCATTACAATAGAAACCAATTGGTAAAATAAATAGCCTATGCAACTGTTTTTGTCTACAGGTATAAATCAATACCTGTATGTACACTTTTTTTTCTTCTGGTCAGACATGTCAAACTTTCAAATAAAAGTTCTAATCAGTATCCATTAAAAAAAAAATACATTTACCCAAAACATAACAGCATACCACATCAAAACAAGAAGGCTAACATCTCTGAACACATGAGAAAAATAAATGAATAAATAAAACAAAAAAACTGCTCACTTAAAACACAGTATGTATATAAAACAAAACTCATCAAACTGGGAAGAAAGGGCAAGGCTGGGAATCGAACCCAAACCTCACGGTTTACTCGTTAGGCAGGTGAACGTCTTAACTGTCCCGCCACCTTCCTTCTTACTTTATACAAATAACTACTAACTAATCATTTTCACTGACAGAAACAAACAACTACATGTAAAAGCACGTACCTCTGAGCGCAGTTCCTCCACAATCTTTTTGTACTGGCTGACATGGAAATCCACACTGATCACATTCTTTTTCATCTGCAATCAGACAAACAACACTTTTCCACAGAAACTGTAACAATTTTGTCTGGTTACCAACTGTAATAGTAGGCATCAGTCAGTCTCGTAAGACTATGGTGTTGCGCCCTAGGTATTTATACTCCAGAGCGCAAAGCCTGGGTAAGTCAGTATGGAGGGCAAGCTGTTACCCATGCAGCAGGAGCCCCCTCTCCACGTCGCTGGAATGGTCCATTGGAAAGGCAATCACTGATACACATGGTTCCAGTGCCATCACAAGAGTTGCCAGAATGATGCGGTATACAGCTCTTAAGATCGACCGACCTCCGGGATGGTGTCTAAGCACGACACCAGTGTGCATGCTGGGGTTTTTTACTTTGTCATCCGTTCCTACCGGCACACAATGGCCTACTCTTCCAAAAGGTGAAACGGTTTTTTAACGTGAGCAAGATGTTCTGCATGTGTTCGCACAATGGGGCCTTGGTTTATAGACTCAACCGAAGGACCAACTGTAAACTGTAAACAAAAGCCCTTCTGGTTATGTAAAAAGCAAGTCTCCTGGATTTATTCAACTGCCCTGTGATCATGTCAGTACAACAATCATCTCCTGCACAAGCCATGACAATCCTTTTACCAGTTTACTTACTCCACCTCCTAGTTTTTTTTCTCAACGTGAATGAGGACATGAACAGACTGTTTTGTTTTGTTTTGAACCTAGATTGTAATTTATGGGGTATTGAGTTTGTAGCCAGTGAAGTGGCCATACTGGCTTGTGCAGAAGACTGTACCATTACCTCAACAGGGACATATAAGGATGGTAAACTGCTCTGCCACACACACAGATGTCTACTTAGCTATTCAAACTTCTTCGTCGAAAGCTCTGACAGCAACTATTGTTGTCTGTTATATGAGCGAAAATGCATCATGCTGCTGTTAAGCACCTGACGAGTAAGGCCCAGCGCATCCAACTTCAGCATGAGAGAGAACTGTTATCTTTTAAGTCTTTCTAGAAAAAAGGCAGGAAAATGGACCAAGAAGGCAGTAAAAAGACAAGGAGGAGGTGGCAAGGAGAAAAGGAATAAGGCAGAAACAAAGAGAGGAATAAAAAAAAGAGGACATTTCTAGCACACAAATTCCAGAGTGTGTGGATGCTATTTATACGGACAGCCAGCGACCCCCATCCCCCCCCCTTCCCCACAGGTGGAGCTATTCAAACTGAAACAGTCAAGGAAGTAACCAAAGACACAAAAATACTTACGTTTAGCCGAATGTTTTTCGCTCTGTCAGCATACTTCAAAGTGTTGTATGTGTCCTCATAGGACAGCTCTGAGGGACTGCAAGCAAAACAACATATAACTTTTTTTATCTATATATCTATCACCAGTGTGAATATGATCGTTCCCTCTTTGCCAATGACAATCAATCAATCTTTGTCTATAAACAGCAATAAACTATTTTAGATTTCCAACACCTCGATTTAACTACACATATCCAAAGCTATAATTTGAATAAGCAAATATGTATTTGTGTGGCCCAGCTTTTCTTTCCTCTAGCATCTAAATCAAAAAGCATCCTATGTGACTTGAATGGTTGTCTGCGCTCTTCCAAGTTCAAAATTTTAAACCAATTCCTAATACATCCCACTTGTTTACTTTACAAGATTCAGCGCTATATAAATCCCATACATTATTATTATTACAGCAGAAAAAATTGTAAGAGGAAATCTATTTGTTACGCTATAGATATGACATTTGGTGTTCGTTTACTACTCCTAAAAATAGCTTCAAAGCACATAGATGCACTGACTCAATCTGTGTTGCTGCTGTACCCAATCCCCAAATCTCAGAACCATATAAGACTATGGGTTGTATTTGTGCATCAAATTTTTTTTTTTTAAACAAATCAATGGATTTGTTATTTAACCCTTTGCTGGGCATAGCGCCCCAAAATGGCAAATAAATCAATGGCTTTGTCATTTCAAAACTGTAGCTTTTTCAATACACATAACTGAGAGAGAGAGAGTTATTTACTTTCCTGTCCATGCAGTGCAGGCTTTTTTCATTTGTAAACAGTACAGATGTTTACACAAGACAAGAAAAAAATCAAACAGAATATCAACATCAGCGTAACTTACCTAACAGCAGCGATCATGATGGTTCGACAGTTACCCCCCAGAGAATCTTTCAACAAACGGTCAGCTTGCTGTCTCGATATGGGATGTGGCCTTTATACTGAAACAGGTCAGTTCAGAGTCCACACAGTAGTAAATATCTATACAATAAAAACAGAGATAGTTGGTATCATGCATGGAAAACAAGTTTTGAAATCTTCAGTGCGAGCTTCCACCTGGCAACATTTTATTTCAGCAAGTGTACAAAGATGTTCATTCAGTAATGCTGCTTACAGTCTATCCAATCATGAGAACCATGTCAGAGCTGTAACTTCATTGAAAATTAAAGCCCACATCAGAAAGATCATTCAAACACACATACACTGTGATCATCTGTCTCGTTAGTTTCACGCTTTTCGGGGGGTTTTCTGTTCCTCGGCTAGAGCTCCAAGGTTCACCTATGGTGAAATTTTTACATGTGACCATCCCCCAATTAAGGTAGCTGTATTCCAACTTCAGGGACACAGTTAGGAAAGGAACCTACCAATTTTGCCAGGACAGTTGGGAAATACCTCCCTACTCTTTTTAATTTTCAACTGTTGTGGGTTCTTTTGATGTACACAAGTCGTTAAGCACAGGGGTCCAACCGGTTTAGAGTCTTCTCCTAAAGTCTTGACACTCAGTTCAATTCTCCTCTCAAACTGGGAAGAGAGGGCAGGGCCAGGAATCGAACCCAGAACCTCACAGTTTACTTGTTAGGCAAGTCAACTTCTAACCATCCTACCACCTTCCTCCTTGTGATGTTCACATTTTTTTCGCTTCTTATATCTCAGCTAGAGCTCTGAGGTTCACCAATGGTGAGATTTTTGCATAAGTTGTGACAGTTTTTACCCACCATTAAGGTAGCTGCATTCCAACTTCAGGGATGTGCTTTTTCAAATGACTTCACCTCTGCAGTTCTCTAATGCATCATAATAAGCAGACAGTTCTGCACATATTTTACATGCGAACTGATATCTAGGGGACGGGATAGCTCAGTGGTCAGAGCACTCGCCAAGTTTAGCAGCATCGAGCGTGGTTACAAGATGGATGGGTGACCGTTTGCGCGCCTTGGCTTCAGTACAGTTCACCCAGCTGTAAATGGGTACCTGCCTCTTTAGGGTAAGGGAAGGTAAAGCAGCGAGGGAGAGGAGATGGGCGCCGCCCTCAATAAGCTGGCCCCTAGAGAAGTGAGGTCTCTGACGCCTCACTCCCCTATGACCTTATAGGTTATGGGACACCTTTACCTTTACAGCTATCTATACACCGGTGGACAAAGCAGGATCAGACAAAATTAACCTGTCAAAAAAACATAAACAAAGAAAGGAGACAAATCAGACACCAACCTTATGATCAGCAAGGGAGTTGATGACATTGCCCAGAGCCAGAAGCGAGCGGTTGATGTTGGCCCCTTCTCGGAAACGCGCACCCCGATTTTTGTGAGCGTAGCACGCTCCGACCCCGCCAGGTCAACCAAACACATCTTGGCGACCTTCACCTGAGCTGAGATGTTGGCGGTGCGCTCTCTCTGCCTGACAAAGACCTGTAGCAAAGTGAACAGACCACTCAGTACTTCAAAATATTCCCTTTTCTGATTAACGTACTTTGAATGTTCATATCACACAGAGACATTCTTCTTCTTTGTCAAACGCTAAGAGAGTAACTGTTGTTGTCTGTCACATGAGCAAAAATGTGTTGTGCTGCTGTTAAGTGCCTGACAAGTCAGGCTCAGTGCATCCTACTTGATTGTGGGAGAGAGTTATTTTCTTCTAGGTTTCTGGAAAAAAGGGCAAGAGAATGGAACAAGAAGGCAGAAAAGGACAAGAAAGAGGTGACAGGAAGAAAAGGAACAAGCCAAAAACAAAGAGAGGGATAAAGAAAAAAATTCCTAGCTCAGATTTTCCAGAAGGCGGGGATACAATTTATACTGACAGACCCCTGGCATCCCCACGGGGAAGGTTTTTTTAATCGATGTAATGAACTTGTAAATCACCTAATCACCATATGCGGTCACGGCATCAGCACACTAACATTATCTAGCCCAACAGTATCACAGGAACAAAGTGTGTACAGACTCAGCCTGGCTTTTACCTGGAAGACAGCATGGGAGCGTGAGGATTCTGCGTTGGCGTCAGTGGGTGCTGGGTACGGTTCTGGTTGCCAAAGTGCAGCATGTGTAGCAACTCGTCTGCACTGCTGGGCTGCGACAAAACCACACTGATCACCGCTTATGCTACAACAACTGCTAACACTATGTAGGCTACCATGATCACAGTTACTATCGTTAAATCTTGATTCACAAATCTGTTTCTTTTTATATTTGTATAATCACCTCAAGATCCAGACCAGTGTCTGCTTCAGTTTCCTTTATCTTTTTTCTTTCTTCTTCTGCATTCCCTTCATTGGGTGGGGTGTGTAGTGCCTGGTTTCTCCTGTACTTGTGACTCTGCAGGAGGTCTGCCCGCTGGCCTCAGCCAACACATCGACTTCAGGGCAGCTCATCAGAAAGTTCATAAGAAAAATTTTTTCACATTTCCATTTTTTAAAAAGGGCAAGAAAATGTGCTGGGTGGGCAGAAACTAAGCATGAAAGAGAGAGAGAGAGAGAGGTAAGGATACCAACAGAAACAAAAGGAGTAAAATAAAAAGGGAAATTTCTCCCACATAATTTTCATCAGGTGGGGATATCATTTATACTGAAAGGGCCCCAGCATTCCCACAGGAGATTTTAATTTCCAGAAAGTGGGGATATCATTTATACTGAAAGGGCCCCAGCATTCCCACAGGAGATTTTTTTGCTTTCAAAATCATATATATATATATATATATATATATATATAAATAAAAAAAACTGACAATTCTTCAGAAATTCTGGTTAAAGCAAATCATCAACATTTTCCTACCTCAAAATTTACACTTAACATCGCTACAGTAAAATAAGAATCAAATGGAATCATCACCCCAACCCTTTCTCCTTCAAGATTCCCTATCGTATCACTATCAGTCAGTCGTGAGAAGCCAGTACCAACCTACCTTGTGAAGTGAGAGGCCAGGCACAATGACACCAGCTTTGTGATCTTCCCGAATGGGCAGTGTGCCGTGTGGCATCAGCAGATCACGGATCTGTTCATTGTACACCTGCGCACATAAAGCACACTATAAAGTAACATGCTAAAAATATCAATAACTTTAAAGTCAACCGTGTTAAAAGCTTTATTAGATCAATTTCATAGTTTTGAGTATCAAATTGTTTGGCACATTCTTAATTCATACACATTCACAAATTTTTAAAAACGAGTAATTTTAGCAAAATAAGAGTGCACATGCACATGCACGTGTGTGTGTGTGTGTGTGTGTGTGACTCTGTGTGTGAGTGACTGCATTTATTTTATATGAGACTGAGTGAGTGAGAAACATACATTGGGAGAGACAACAGACAGGGGAGAGAAAGACAGGTTGATCAATGCGAGAGAAACAGAGACATACAGACAGACGGGGAGAAACAGCGAGGAAGACAGTACACGTGTCAGCTGACCTCTAGGTATGAGACGGCCACATCACAAGTCTTTTCACTGCTCAGCTCAGCGATATGTCTATAGAGGTGAATCATCGTGTGATAGATCACACCAGGGTTGGCCTCTTTGCCCAGCATGGTGTGTGTCTTCCCTGCCCCTGTTGCCCCATAGGCAAACACTGCACACATCACACACATAATGACATTAATTATAAATATAAAAATATTAAAATATATACACTTTCACTTCTCCTTCCAGTCATCTATGCTGCTTTTTATTTCTAATTGAAGAGCAGTTTTCTGATGAGTTACCAGTGACAACATCTTTCAAGAAATATTTTATCAATCTAACACACCCATATCACTTTAATCAAGAGATGCTATAGACCAGAAGTGTGTCTGCATTCTGCACAGCTTATTGATTTGCAATACAGTATATTTTTATGTAACTTTTTTGACTGTGTAAACAGTGTACAGTTGTAAACGTAACCACCATTGCAATTTGCATTAATACCTGCAGTTAACTCAAAAACTTTCACTGCTATAAGTATAACTTGCCTTTGCCACTTATTTTAGAGTTAGACTGCAACTATTTGAGTATTTCAAGGCCTTTTCGGCTTTTGATTCTGACTGTAGAGTGTATGGTCACTATCACTATCACAGTTAACTTTTAATTTAAGTCACACCTACTTAAAATGTCTACCAAATGATAAAAGACAGTATATCAAGTATAGTGAGTATACGCTATACCACTTATCATTGTTCAACCTTTTTGAGAACATTTCAAACATTACCTCAGTATCTGGAAAGCCACTTTCTGACAAAAAAGACAAATGCCAAAATGGTTCAGTTTATAAATAGTCAAAATAGTCAATTAAATATGCCTCACCCAGGAGTAAAAACACGGTTTCACACCAGGTGACCAACTTGGTATTATATTTTCAGTTCTGAATTAGTAATCCCACCAATTTGCAAAATAAATGACTCAGTGTTACTTATCCCCTGAAAGTTAAACATACTCCTTGACGTAAAAGTAGTAAGCCACTATGTAACACTAACAGTAACAGTAAGCTGTAATACATTTTTCTGACTTAAGTTTAACTTTTTTATCAAATAGTGAATCCAGACAACACCAACCTGAACAATTGTAGCCTCCCAGTAAGCCATCAAGCACAGTTCTTGTAGAATGTTCAAACACTTCCACGTTGCTGGATGTCCAGCCAAACACATGGTCAAAGGCAAACTTCAGATCTTTTTGTCGTCTCTTGCGAATGTCTCTGTGCCTTCGCCTCCCATGGAAAGGTGAGGACTGTTCTCTGGGGTCGAAGACTAGAATATTTTCATTCATAATTTCTATCACATTCTTTCTCTGTTCACTCAGTTCAACATCATTCGGAGGTCGCACTCGTACAATCACTTTAACATTGTTGGACGCATTAACTTCAACATTTGCCATTGCTGTATCACTTGTGTGGGAGTTCAACACAGTCATCTTATAAAATCTGCAAGATTTCTAGGTAACTCTACAAGTCTACACATTTGTTGATTACTACAGCGCTCTGTCACCAGCACTCTCTCTTTTTCCTCCCTGGTAACAATACTGCGTACAGGAACATCTGCAACAAACAGTTCATTCCATTTTTAGTAATTGAAGGCAGCAAACACTGATTCACTAGTCAATGAAATCTAGGGATCCAGATAGGTAGGTTTTGGCATCTATGATCTATCACAAATTTGTCAGCAATTAAATTATTTCTTCACTGTTTCAGTGGTGATATGGAAATTTGGAAATGAATTTTGCACATGATTCTGACCTTACGACATCCAAATTATCACTGATTTGGAGATCAATATATACATACAACATTATAACATCACTGCAGTCATAAGTAATCTACAATTATAGTAGAAAGATTAAGTTTAACAACAATGTTAAGTTGAAATGCTGCTACTGGCGAATGGCGGACAAACTTTGCATACAAAATCTTACATTGGTAAACCTTAGACTTGGAGCTTTAGCCAAGAATAAAATTGTAGGTTAACTATGTCAATGTGCCGTGTGTAGATGCTTGTATCATTGTGTGTGTGTGTTTATTATTTTATGTGTGTTTATTCTTTTATTTTGAGAATAATGGAATAAGCACTCATGTGCTTTTTTTACATTCCATTATAATCCAGTCCCTGTGTTGGTATGTGTTTACATGCATTTTTGTTAATTTTGTAACCATTCCCACAGGCACACAATGGCCAACACTTCTGAAGAGGAACAGGTTTTAATGTGTTCGCAAAATATTGTATTTGCATTTGCACACAGCCTGACACAGGACCTTGGTTTATACTAACAATAGTCTTGTCCAAAGAACTTTTGGCAGTGTGTGTGTGTACATGTGTGTGTGTGTTCATGGTGTGGTGTGTGTGTGTGTGTGTGTGTGTGTTCATGGGGGTGTGAACGCATGTGTGTGTGACTGTGTGTGACTATGTCAGTATGTGTGTGTCACTGTCCACTGTGTGTGTGTGGGTGTCTTCTAGTGTGCCCCATTCCCTCAGGCCATTGTGTGTCAATCTGTCAGTGAATTGTAATTTGTGTTTAAATCTTCTTGTCCTGGGCAATGTCATAATTTTCATCAAATTTTTCTCCTTCCAGTTCTAGGAGATCGACCTAAATCAACAATAAAAGTTAAAACATGCCGATAATTCTGTCACATAGTGCGTTGTATCCTATGCTTCATCTAATAAATCGAAAGACACGCCCACCCAAGTAACATTGCGTAACAAGCAACCGGTACAAGTCTACTAGCCTAGACCTATGCTACGGAGCTAGACTACTCCAAAGATTAGGTCTAGGCCTAACGCAAAATTGTTTAGCAGCCACGCTGCCTCGAATTACGTACAGACTAGCGACTAGCATAGTCAACCATGACTCGCAATCAGTAGAATCTTTACCAATAATCGACAGTTTGACAGTTCTAACAGGCCACATACAACGAATCTGCAAAGCAAAGACAATACAAAAGGAATATTATGAAATAATCTTACCGATCATTTGTCAAGTATAGTTAAATCCAGCTGTCGTAGTGTTTCGGCCATTTGAAATCAGTAGCAACATTCAATGCAGAGTTTCTATTGGTCACAGGATGTTAATGCGCCATCTGTTGTCACTTCCGATAAGTGCATTGACGTGTTAACAAGATGATCTCCCTTGGATGACGACGCCCTCCAAGCCTTTCTCTCCCAGTCTCTTTTTCTCCTTTGAAAAACAAGAACAAAAATGCAAAACAAAACCGACAATACCAAAAACAAAAAAAGAAGAAAAAAAGAAAGACAACAAAAAGCGACCCAATCGAAAAATAATATCAAGCAAAATAGATTTAACTTTTTCTTCCAAATCCAAAACACCAAGCAATATCAGCAGAACATATAAATGTCAGAGTTTTATTTGTGTCATGTGTGTGTGTGTGTGTGTGTGTGTGTGATAGGAGCTTTAATCCAGGAATCACAGCGCTGACGATAATATACTTTTTTTCTGAGGGAGGTGAGCTCCCCTCTCTCTCTCCCCTCTCTCTCCTCTCTCTCTCTCTCTCTCTCTCTCTCTACTATATATATATATATATATATATATATATAATAATTTTATACATACACACAACAGATATAATATATAATATATAAATATATAGATAATATTATAAGTGAGGGACGTGGTAGAGTGGTAGGCGGTCCCAACTCGTGATCCATAGTCGCGTCGACCCCGCTCAGCTCGGTGTTGTGCCTGGGAAAGACACTTTACTCCTATTTTTCTCACTACCATGTGTACAGTTGGGTAACAGCTACTGCTAGGGAATATTGCGACAGACACGTCCTTCACAGTGTTGAAACAACAATCCATCATTCGATTAACGCTAACAGAAACGGTGATAAGCATCCGCCTAGAGCCTTCTGCTACGAAAGAACAACCTTACTACTTCTATAGATAATTATTTGAATTCAAGAATCAGTAATCAGTTTAGAATCAAAGCATAGATGCTCTATCACTTATATTATTCACACATGAAAAAACTGAAAAAGAAAGGATAAACATGATGTATCGACCACACCTACACGTTCTTGTTTACTAAAGTTAGAACCACACTAACCTATCAGAAACTCTTTCTCTTCATGTCCACGAATTACTCAATCCGTTTAGCTTCAGCCCTTTATATTGAATGCTCTTCAACACAGCTGCAAAAATTAATCCTTACCCAAAAAAGGAAAAAATCAAGTACACCCCCTTTCGAATTCCCAATTTTTTTGTCGCTTTTTTTTGTTGTTGATCCTTTTTTTTTCTTCTCTTCATTGTTCGATGTCTCCTAACTAGGACAAGGTGGGACGCGATAGCTCAGTGGTCAGAGCGCTCGCTTTCTCCATGCTGATGTTAAGCAGCGTCGAGCGTGGTTACCTCTTGGATTCCATCCTTATTGTTATATTATCGTCAGTGTCTGGGCTTTATCACAGTTCTTGATTAAACCATTGACGCTGGGGGCAACAGCAAAGTGAGAGGCTGTATGATCAGTGGCTTTCCCACTCATGGAATTCCACTTTACAGCTTAGTCTTTAGTGATCGACTATGATTCGCTCAGTCCTTATGTGCTGCAGCCCTGGGGGCTGGTTGGCCTTTGGAAAACATCTCCAACGCTGACTGTCCTTATGCCCACTTGGCCGAGAGAGTGGGGATGTACTGTGGGCAAGGCATTTCCACTATAATCAAATTTCTGCCCAGTTTCCAAAACAGCAGCTGCCTCCTCTGCTGTTTTGGAGGTCATCGTAGGACACGACGGACAAACATACATACCTCTTGGATGGGTGACCGTTTGCGCGCTTTGGCTTCAGTACAGTTCCCCCAGTTCACCCAGCTGTCAATGGGTAACCTGCCTCTTAGGGTCAGGGAAGGTAAAGCAGCGAGGGAGAGGAAATGGGCGCCACTGCCCTCAATATGCTGGCCCTAGAGAAGTGAGGTCTCTGATGCCTCGCTCCCCTACGACCATATAGGTTATGAGACATCTTTACCATTTTTAAAAAACTAGGATAACACTTAACATAACCAGGTAATGTTTTCTGTTTTACTCTGTGTGTGTGTGTGTGTGTGTGTGTGTGTGTGTGTGTGTGTGTGTGTGTGTGTGTGTGTGTGTGTGTGTGTGTGTAAATACGTGTATTTTGGTGGTGGTGGATGTGGTGTGGAGGTGGTGGTGGTGTTTTGTTGATGTTTGTTTGTTTTACTTCTTTTTGTTGGTTGTGGTTTTTCTTTCTTTTGTTTATTAATCCAGATGTTTTGGTTCACATGTATTCTGTGTATCACGATTTTCTTATGGCGATTTTTTTCTTATTTCTTTTGTATTACGATATTTTATTACGATTTAAAAAAATTTCTGCTGCATGTCTGTAGGAGCGCGCGTGCGGGTGTCTGTGTGTGCATATGCGTGTGTGTGTGTGTGTGTGTGTGTGTGTGTGTGTGTGTGTGTGTGTGTGTGTGTGGTGTGTGTGTGCATGCGTGCGTGCGTGTGTGTGTGTGTGTGTTTTTGTGTGTGTGCATGCGTGCGTGTGAGTGTGTGTGGTGTGGTGTGTGTGTGTGTGTGTGTGTGTGTGTGTGTGTGTGTGTGTTGTGTGTGCATATGCGTGTGTGTGCGTGTGTGTGTGTGTGTGTGTGTGCGTGCGTGCGTGCGTGCGTGCGTGCGTGCGTGCGTGCGTGGTGTGTGTGTGTGTGTGTGTGTGTGTGTGTGTGTGTGTGTGTGTGTGTGTGTGTGTGTGTGTGTGCGTGGTTTTTAAGTGTAGATTGATAGTAATAAGTAGTTTCAATTTTAATATGATTTTTTGTGTGTATGGGATAGTATTGCAGGTTTTGTTGTGTGTTTGTGGGGTTTTTTTCCCCCGTTGATTCATTGATTCCCGTACTTTGTTGACTGTTTTGATGTAACCTATGCATGCATGTTCACAAAGACAGTCTGTCAGACTAGGCTTGATATAAAATGTTTATCCTTGCGAATTAAAGACCATTCATTCATTCGTTTATATCCCCCCCCCTCCCTCCTCTTCTCTCTCTCTCTCTCTCTCTCTCTCTCTGGGAACAGATGACAGAATTTACAAAACCGCATACACACGGGATTGGATGTAAAAAAGCACATAAGTGCTTATTCCATTATCCTCGATATAAAAGAATAGAATATAATTCTCCTCTCTCTCTCTCTCTCTCTCTCTCTCTCTCTCTCTCTCTCTTCTCTCTCTCTCTCTCTCTTCTGTCTGTCTGTCTGTCTGTCTGTCTGACTGGATGTTAAAATAAAAGCACACGGGTATTTATTCATTATCCTCGAAATGAAAGACTTTGTTTTTCTCTTCTCTCTCTCTCTCTCTCTCTCTCTCTCTCTCTCTCTCTCTCTCTCCTCTCTCTCTCTCTCTCTCTCTCTCTCTCTCTCTCTCTCTCTCTCTCTCTCTCTAACAAACATGCCCATTAAAAACCATAAGGATCAAACATTCCCAAAAAACCCTTGGTTTACAAAGAACTAAAAAGAAGCTTTGCTTATCTTAAGATTTCTTAAAGACATAAATATTTATGAGGAGGCAAAAAATTTTTAAGAAATGCCTTTAAATTCACAAAACGGCGAAGAAAAGGAAATATTTCCAAGATCATTTTCCCATCCAAACAAATTCAAAGATGTATGGAAGGCAATCAATCAAATAACAAATAATCAATGTCTTCCAAATCTAACGAAAATTAAAGATATTTTGCGAAAAACTAAACAATCACTTCTTTAATATTCTTGAAAACAATTAACAATGATAAATCGAATCCAATGATTTCAATGAGCTAAAACAATTCTCCCAAAGGGAAAGCAAATTCAATCAAAACTCCACATCCCATTCATACTTTTCGAGGTCACGTTTTCCTGAATAACCTAAACAATCAAGTAGCGTGGTCTTGATGGAATGAGGCAGAAAAACTAAAAAACCCTTCGCCCAGTTATTACGACACCTCCCACATTTTCTATAACCTTATGTCTTCATAAGAACTATTCCCCAACCCCTTTTCAAAATGCTAAGTGATCCGCCCACAAGCTGGAGAACTCGATCCCTCAAATTTAAATGGGCCCAATTTCTCTATTTTATCTACCTTTCAAAACTTGGAAAAACATAGAATAAACACAAGTCCAATATAATTTAAAAACTTATTCACCCAATCAGTCTGGATTTAAAAAAATCATTTTGTGCCATACGGCATTAACTATCTTGTAGACAATTGCCTTCTAACTTTTAATGCAATAAATTTGTGGAGTATTTTTTGTAGATTTCAAAAAACATTTGATACAATTGACCGAAGACTTCTCATTAAAAAAGCTAGACTTATATAATCTCTCACAAATACTCTTGAACTTCTTGCTTTTTAAATTACAAACGGGCAACATGTTTTCAATAGCTACTCCACATCCACTAAACCATTCATTATTGGAGTACCCACAGGGATCCATTTTTAGGCCAATTTCTTTTCATTAACATAAATGCCCTTTCCTCTCCATATCAAATCTAATGCGAACTTTTTGCTGACAAACACAACCATACATACAAGCCATACGACATTAACTCTCTTGAAAAACATCAAAAGCACTGTTTGATTCTTGCAAATGGACAGAACAAATCACATGTCTATAAACCCCAAAAAACAAAATGCTGCTTATCACACCAAAACAAAAGCGACAAAATCATCTAATAAATTTTTTTCCAATCCATATTGAAAAGGAAACAATAGAACAAGCCTCTCACCACAAAGTTCTAGAGTAACAATTGATAAAAATCTCAGCTGGTACCATCACATATCCATCTGTGAAAATTTACATGTCTCAAAGAGTAAAACAACTGACTAAAATAAAACATTTTCTTGATTTCTTCCAAAAAACTATTTTTTCAAGCTTATATCAACCCTTTCAATAATATGCTTAAAACCCTTGTGGGATTCTGCTAGTCCCAAACATTTAAGAAACCCATTATTAAGTCTGTATAAACGTGCTCTTAAACTGGTTTTTTCTGAAGAAGACTACCTTATAAAGTGGATTATACCCAGTTAAATATTCTTCCCCTACACCAAAGAACTAAGATTTACAAAGGCACCCATGATGTTTAAGAAAAAAACCCAGGAACTTTTCCTCATCTTAAAGGACAGTTCCAATGAATCATTCCAGAAATACCGAAAATCCATGTTGTCCCAATCCAAAAATAGATTGTTTCAAATCTGCTTACTTTACTCAGGCCCTGTGCTGTGACTCCCTTCTTGACTCATTTAACAACTCCAATCTTTAACATCTTCAAAAGTCATTTTTTCATCCACTTTTGCATCAAAAATAAAAATCCACATTGATCTGTTGGAAAACAAGTAATATATCCCCCTTGCATTATACCAAATTCCTCTCTCTTTCCTCTCTCTCCCCTCAAGTCTCTAACTCTGATAACTAACGGTGTGTTTAGTAAGCTCCTGCAAATTTTTGCATTTTTAGTTTTCAAAATGTCAGTTTAACGGGCTTCCAGCTAATGAAATAACAACTTTAAACGCCCTGCTGATCGACAACGCTTTTATCGAGTTGGAAAGTCGCGGGGAGAGCGGGCCAGTGTTGTGTTCGTCTTGCGAATGAAGCCAGCTGACAAGCCAGTGTCCAACAGAAATGGCGGACCCGGTGCTGAACCGTAACTCCCGTGTTCAGTACTATCGCAAGAAACCCCCTTGTCAAAGACGTCGCGATGTTCAAAGAAGTAGACAACACCAAAAAGACAGGGAAGTCGCCAATGTGACAATAACAGTGTTTTTGGAAGAGCCGTCTTGTGTAACATTGACTCCCTGCTCGATGTGGAAAAAAGAAGGAAAACAAACCAGGTGTACACAGAACTATGTGTCAGCAGTGAATTGAATGCCTCACCACACCAGATTCACTTGAT